>SNQJ01S0020948.1:64203-84523 GCA_010110895.2 Picea sitchensis
TGATGTGGATGTTGGAATACTTCAATTCCAAGATAGTAGTGAAGTAGTCCCAAATCAGTCATCTTAAAACCTGCATGTAACTCCCTTTTCACCTGTGCAATATGATCATCATTATTTCATGTAATGATCAAATCATCTACATAGATAACAAGAATCACCAGATATGGACCCTGTCGATGGATATACAAAGTATCATCAGATTCACTTCGTTGAAAACCAACTTTCCTAAGGTATTCATCCATTTTGGTATACCAAGCTCAGGGAGCTTACTTTAACCCATATAAAGTCTTAATTAATTTGCAGACTTTATGTTCCTGCCCTTCAATTTCAAAACCTGGTGGTTGTTTCATATATACATCTTCTTGTAAGTCTCCGTTGAGAAAAACACTTTCACATCCATTTGATGAACTTTCCAACCTTTTCGAGCGACCAATGCAAGTGTTAATCGGATGCTATTCCATTTAACTATAGGAGAAAAAATTTCCTCATAATCAATGCCTTCTTGCTACGCAAAACCTTTAGCCACAAGTCATGCTTTATACTTGTCAATTTCTCCATGTTGGTTGTATTTAATTCCGCAAGCCCATTTGCATCCAATGGGTTTAACACTTGTAGGAAAATCACCAAGTTTCCAAGTGTTGTTATCAATTACTGTTTGATACTCTTTAACCATAGCCTACTGCCATTATTTATGTTTTACTGCTTCTTTGTATGTGGAAGGTTCAGTAAAATCATTTGCTACCAAAGAAAAATTTCCTTCACTGTTGTGTGATCCCCTTGTTCCTATTTTATTTTGCTCATCAGGCCTTACATCTTTCAACAGTTGAATTGCCCATTTTGGTAGTTGATGTTCACTTGTTTGGGGATCTGAATTTCCATTATTGTAAATTGGATTAATGTAAACTGATGTTCGTCGATCAGTTGAAGATTCGGGAGGTGGATAATCATTATCAGATGAACTACCACTTCTAGGAGAGTCTGATGAACTGCTGGAAGACCCAGATGATGTTGTCGAAGTAAATGGACTGGATGTATCATCTTCAGATGAAGGAAAATCAAGTTCATACCAATTATGTGAATTCGGTTGACTTTGCATTTTTCCTTTTCTTTGATTGCCTTTAGTTTCTAACTTTTGAAGAAGACTTTCTATTTCTTCAGCACTTTTACTTTCGGTTTCATAAAAATTTACATCCCTGCTTACAATAAATTTTCCATTGGACAAAAGTCGGTACCCTTTCTTCTCATAAGAATACCCAATCATTGTGCATTTCAAGCTTCTTGAGTCAAGCTTAGTTAGTTTTTCTTTCGGACCTAAGGCATAACATACCAATCCAAAAACTCTAAGAGGTTTAACTCGAGGTTTGAAACCAAACCATGCTTCATAAGGTGTGATTCCGTCCAAAGAAGCAGTTGGAGATCTGTTCCTTAAGTAGATAGCTGTATGGATTGCTTTGCCCAATATGTAGAACTTAAATTTTTAAAGGTTAACATGGATCTTTCCATTCCTAACAAGGTGCGATTCATTCTTTCTATGAATCCATTTTGTAGAGGAGTGTAGACATTTGTAAGATGTCTTCTTATCCCATTGTCTATACAATAAGTTTTGAATTCATTAGAAGTGAATTCCCCTCCATTATCTGTCCCAAGAGTGCCTATCTTTTCTTTAACTTCGTTTTCAACAAGTTGATGAAATATCTTAAACTTTTCAAATACTTCCAACTTTTGCTTCAAGAAGTAAACCCAAGTTATTCTACTGAAATCATCAATAAAGAGTAAAAACTATTTGCAACCACCTAAGGAAGTTTCTAGTGGTACACAAACATCACTATGAACTAGTTGCAACCGCCTATTTGCACGCCATGAACTTGTTGGAAAACTCTCTTGACTTTGTTTTTCATAAATGCAAGCTTCATATTTTGTATTTTTCTTTTTGAAAGTTGGAAGTCCCTTAACCATCCCTTGTTTTTGCAATTGAGAGATACTTTCAAAGTTGAGATGTCCATATCTTACATGCCACAATCTTATAGGTGAAATAACTGTACTTACCGCTCCTGCAAAGTCATAATGCCTTGGAATAACTGTCCCTTTAATCCTTAATAGTTTTCCATCTTCATAACCTGTCATCACTGTTTTCATATTCTGTTTGGCTGAATTAATCTTAACTAAGCCATCTTCCATAATCACCTAATGTCCTGCTTGTCGAATCGTGACTAAAGACAACAAATTCTTTTTAAAGGTTGGTACATACCATACATTTGAAATCATTCTTTCTCCAATATCAGGTAAATAAACTTTAACTACACTTTTTCCATAAGGAGTATGTTTGGTATTATCTGCAAGAAAGACGAAATTAAGATGGAATTCTGGAAAATTCCAAAATAATTCATGTCTGAAAGTCATGTGTTGAGATGGTCTTGAATCTAGAATCCAAGCATCTTCATAATCACTTTGAAAATCACTGGAAATATGTAATGCTGAAGATGAGGTAAAGACATATTCTGAACCATGATTATCTCGATCATTTGCAAACTGTGCTATGTTTTGATAAAACTTGGAAATTTTATCAATGGAAGTTCGACAATCTTCTGCATAATGACCGACTTTGTTACATCTTCTACAAACAATTTGACTTAAATCTCTTCCTCTGCCCAAATTCTATCCTCTACCTCTGTTTGGATTTTGTCCTTTGCCTCTGTTTGGATTTTGTCCTCTACCTTGACTGTTGCCTTGAGTATTTCCTCTTTCTTGAAAATACCCTCTGCCTTGACTGTTTCCTCTGCCTTGAAAATGCCCCTTGCCTTGATTGTTTTCTCTACTTTGGCTTCGACCATGACCTTGTACACAATTTTCTCTTCCTCTTCTTCTAGAACTGTTAGTTGGAGATTTACTTATGCTGGCTTCTATGAAAAAAACATCTTCACCCAACTTGCTTTTTCTTTCCAAAAGTTTTGTTGTGTTGAGATAACATTTCACTTAGCTCATCAAACGTAAGCTTGTCTAACTTTCCACTTACTAGTAAAGTTTCCAAAAAATGTGTATAGGAAGAAGGCAATCCAACAATTAAAATTGTGGTCATGAAACTATCATCAATTGCTTGAAAACCAACATTTAGTATTTCCTGCTTAATGTTCTTAAGTCTGGAAATATATTCATGTACATCACCTCCTTCAATCAATTTCTGTTGGAGAAAGTTTAATTGAAGATCAACTTTCTTTGATTCAGGATGGGTATCAAATAAATCCTTAAAAACTTTCAAAGCAGACCATGCATCAATAGTATTTTCAATGTGAACATACATCTCATCATTAACTGAAGATTTAATGAGTGTTAATGCTTTGGAATTTTTAACTTCCCATTTTGCTAATGTAGCAGCATCTGTAGGCTTATTTGGCTTAGTATCTTCATTATAAATGAGAGTACTTTCAATGAGACGTTTGCATGTCTTGTATGATTTTGTGCCTTCAAGTTTATCAGAGTCAGAGAACAAATAATTAACTTATACATTGTAGTGTTGAATCTTCGCACCAAAAAAGAATCAAGCAAAAAATATCAAGATGAGCAACACACCAGACACATCACACAAAAAAATGATCTATAGGGGCTTGGCCTTGACCCTCGTATATTCGTTGAAACAGGAGAAAAATGACTGAGCTTGGCACTTGGCTCTAGTCAAATTCCAAGTAACTTTCAAAATTTTACTCCTTACAATTCTCTTTCAAATTAAAAAAAAATTCACCCCCCCTCAAAGTAAAAATACTTTGAGTTACAAAAAAAAATTTGTTACCCTAAAAATCACTTGATATGCGTGTATCCTTTGATATACCTGATTTTGTCTTTCAAAGCAAATGAAAAAGTAGATGGAATTTTTCCATATGAAACAACTGGTATTGATGATTATAAATTCATTGGGTGCTTCCTGTAAACTGTTGCCACTGTTCTATAATGAAACCATCAATAGATGACAAACATACACAACAGATGAAGGGTGATTTAATGCTTAATATTCTATGATAGCTCTCGAGATTTGAATTTTTGTTTCTGTCTCATAACAAATGATGAAGATTCTCTGTGCGTAGGCACTCTCCGGTGGCAACTCGTTCAATAATGGCTCTGTGTGATGTGAACTTTGAATTCCTAACAACTGATTCCCTTGGAATCTTGGGGGGTTTGATTAGATTAATAGATTAAAATTCTTATCAGAAATGAGCTCATCGGCTGGTTAAGCTTAAGGAAGGGCATCTTCCACATTCGAGCCCTGATGGGAGAGACAACTGTAGATATGCTGCATGTTTTCCTGTTGGTCGTCCGTTCGACCCCCCATGCAATTCACCCTCACCGACTTTCTCTTTGAAATTTGGTCGCAGAAGAAGAGGAATAATTACGGGAATTGAAGGAATTGTTGTCTTGTTATTTGGGCCTTCATTCCGGTTACAATATAGACATTCAGTTCAACTTCATTATCTTGCAAGAACTGGTTGACATCGCCAGTGTTATCACGATGGGTCTTGCCTCGTGGTTGAGTGTATCTCATACAAGTATAAGAAAAATGCTGATGATTGCAATAGTAATTCAACAAAGATGCTAGAACTAGAAGTGATTATGGTCACACCACAGAGATGATAGGACCTTCTGTTTCCAAAGGGAGGGTGCGAGCATGATGAAACAAAGGAAGAGGCAGCATGCTGAGAAGCTCTGGAAGAAGCTGGGGTGAAAGGATTTAGAGATATTTTACTCTACGGAACTGACTCTATCACATTATCACTGGCCTGGTTTACATTATCACTCGCCTGTGCACCTGTTCCTTGGAACCGCATGAAGTAAATATGAAATTTCACAATATCTCTAGAGACTCATATGCAAAAACATAAAATTTCTTTTCCCTAAAAAAAATTAACAATTAACTGACCAATTTTATGATGGAGTGTGCTGGCCTATAGAGATGAAATCTCCTTTTCAGATCAGCTGAAATATTCTCCTTAGTTCAACTGCATTACTGGAGCTCTGATACACATTTCAATCCTCCCTTGCTCCTCCATTCCACCCTCACTTCATGTGTATGTTTCAAGTTTCATATACTTTCTTGGACTCTACTTCTGTTTTTGATCTTCTGAATTATACCATAGAGACACTCTCCTTGCATTATACCTTTCTGTTTATATAGTATTCCAACAGACATGAATTTGAAACACTATGTCTCTTTGTATGAAACGATGCACTTCTTCATTTAATTTAATAATAATGCTAACATTTTGTCATTAAATTTTTTTGTACTTCAAAATCCCTTGTAAGTTGTTCATCATTAATGGAATATCCGGGTGCTAAAAACTATTTACTGTTGTTGTAACAGTTCTTTGAACAAACCTTGATCATGAGGTGTTAATTATCTTTAATCATATTTTTAGTCTTTATGAGTCGATCTCAGTTATGGATTGATTCTTCTTATTTTTTTCTCACACTTCCATATCGATCCAACGATGTACGATCAATCTTCATTGTCCATTGTTGATCCATAGAATTTATGATTTCGTTGTCCGTTGACCTGAACCATCCAATAACTATTTCTCTACAGTTACTCCAGGCATATTGTATTTGTTGGATCATTGAATATCAATATGTATGATATGTAAACAAGAGGCTTAAAGCCTATCTATCTCACCAACAAAAAAATATGTGTTTAAAAAAATTATAACTCTGACTCTTTATATAACAGTAAATTCTCGGCCACTCAAGCCACAAGTCGAGTTAGAAAATAAAATAGAGTCGACCATTCAAAAGTTGAAATGGGAAAAATGAGGCCAAAATGCAAGTTGGATCGAGCCATAGTAAGTCGATCGAAGTCGATTCGACCAAGAGTCAATAAATGAAAGTTGAATTTATCAATTCGAGGTCAAAGAAAATGCAAGTCGAAGTTTATCCAATTCGAAGTTGGAGGAAATGCAAGTCGAATTTAGAGGCAATGCAAGTCGAATTTAGAGGCAATACAACTTGAAGTTATCCAAGTCGAATTTGGAGGCAATGCAAGTCTAATTTATCCAAGTCGAAGTTAGAGGCAATGCAAGTCAAAGTTATCCAAGTCGAAGTCGAAGGCAATGCTAGTCGAAGTTATCCAAGTTGGAGTCAGAGGCAACATAAGTCTAAGTTATCCAAGTCGAATATCAATATGTCTAATAGATACTCTCATAACATACTCTTTTTCACATTTTATTGAGCTCCAGACTTTGATCTTTACCCTTTTCATTTAAATAGGACAAAGTTAGTATCCATAAGTATTCATTGTTTAGACAATGCATGAGTTTGACAATATCATATGCACAATTTTGATGATGATGACCATAATATTGACCTCTTTGCATCAATACCAATACCAACATCACATACCCTTTTTGACATCAATGCCAACTCCATAACATCATGTCTAACATTCTCCCCCTTTGGCATTGATGGAGACAAAGTAAAAACTTTCTCTCTCTCTCTCTCTCTAAATTTTATTTTAATTGAGTTTTACTATTTATTCTCCCCCTTTGACAACAATGACAGAAGGGATGTTTCTTTGCTCCCCTTTAGGTTATACTCCCTCTGTCCATGTAATCCTCCTCTGATGAAACCTATGAAATTCAATTAGATATGGATATCACCCCCAATTTTTGTCTAAGGTATTCAAAAGTACTCATGGGTAAAGGTTTTGTGAATATATCTGCAATATGTTCTTTAGTATCCACATATTCCACTTTAACAATTTTTTGAGAAACCTGTTCCCTTAAAAAATTAAATTTGATTTGGATATGCTTGGTTTTTGAGTGCATGACAGATTCTTAAAAAGGTTTATGTCACTAGTATTGTCACAGTTAAGAAGAATTGGATGATCATATTTTATTTGTAAGTCTTCCAGATTTAGTTTCATCCAAATTGCTTGAGTGCAACATGAGGCATCAACAATATATTCAACTTATGTTGTAGATAGTGATATGGAGGGTTTCTTTTTACTTAGCCATGATACAAGATATTTTCCTAGGAAGAATGCACCTCTACTTGTTCTCTTTTTGTCATCCACACTTCCAACCCAGTCTTCATCAATATATGTAGTTAATGTGAAGTCTTCAGCTTTTGGATACCATAATCCAAAATCCAAGGTGCCTTTGAGATATCTAAAAATCCTTTTAACTGCCTTCATATGCATCTCTTT
Source organism: Picea sitchensis (assembly GCA_010110895.2). Classification (NCBI taxonomy): domain Eukaryota; kingdom Viridiplantae; phylum Streptophyta; class Pinopsida; order Pinales; family Pinaceae; genus Picea; species Picea sitchensis. The sequence goes on from SNQJ01S0020948.1 coordinate 71,387, forward strand.
AGGTGCATATTGAAATATGGCCACTAATCCTACAACTTGCATAATGTCCGGTCTTGTTGTTGTTGCATATAATAGGATACCAAAAATTGATCTATACATGGTTTGATCTACTTCTAGTGATTCATCAACTTTTCTTAGTTTACATCCTGTAATCATAAGAGTGCTCATATGTTTACAATCTTCCATTTGAAATTTCTTCAAAAATTCTTTAATGTATTTGGTATGAGATATGAATATGTCTTTGTTTGATTGTGAAACTTGTAATCCTAGGAAGAATGTCAGTTCACCAAGCATTGACATCTTGAATTCTTTTTTCATTTCTGTAGCAAATTGCTTGCTTAGATGATTTAGATTACTTCCAAAGATGATATCATCCACATATACTACAACAATAATCGTATTCTGATTTTCAATTTTAATGTAAATATTGCTTTCAACAACTCCTCTTGTGTAACCTTGTTGCTGTATATGATTATCAAGTCTTGAAAACCATGCCCTGGGAGCTTGTTTGAGACTATACAATGCTTTCTTTAATTTGCAGACATAGTCTTTATTTTCTGATAATATAAATCCTTCAGATTGTTCTACATAAAATTCTTCCTCTAGATATCCATTTAAGAATGATGATTTGACATCCATTTGATATATTTTGAAGTTTTTAAAACATGAAAATGTTAAGAACATTCTGCTAGATTCTAATTTGGCTACTGGTCAAAATGTTTCCTCAAAGTCAATTCCTTCTACTTGATCATATCCTTTACACACCAATCTTTCTTTATTCCTTATAACTTGACCATCTTCATTAACTTTATTTTTAAAAATCCACTTTGTCCCTACCACATTTTTTTCTTTTGGTCTTGGCACAAGCTCCCAAGTCCGATTCTTCTCTATTTGATCAAGCTCTTCATTCATGGCTTTGATCTAATCTTCATTTTTGATGGCTTCTATAAATGTTTTTGGTTATATTAAGGAGAGAATTTCTTGTTCTGATTCATATGCTATCCTTCCTCTTGTTTCAACTCCAACACTTTTGTTGCCTATGATTTGACTTTCAAGATGATCTCTTTGTACTCTTCTTGATGGTGTTTTTGACTCTTGTCTTGGTGATTCTTCCTCTTCATTTTCTTCTTCACTTTGTGATTCTTCTTCTTGTATTTCTTTAGTTTCCTCATCATCATCATCATCTCTTCTTCTTTCATCAACTTGTGAATTGTCTTGAGATTTGATTCTTCTTGATGTTATATCATCTACCTTTACATTTGCACTTTCCATAATTATATGAAGCCTCAAACTATAACATCTGTAGGCCTTTTTATTGAATGAGTAACCAAGAAATATTCCTTCATTTGATCTGGAATCAAATTTTCCTAGATTATCATAATGTCTTTTTATATAGCATTTGCTCCCAAAGACTCTGGAGTGTTTTACTGATACTGGTTTTCCAAACCACAACTCATATGGTGTCTTGTCATGGTTAACTCTAAGTTATTCTCTGTTAAGTATATATACTGTTGTATATACTGCTTCTCTCCAATAGATATTAGGGAGTTTAGCTTCATTTAACATAGTTCTGGTTGCTTCTTGGAAAATTCTATTTTTCTTTTCAGCAACTCCATTTTTTTGAGGAGTTCTTGGAGATGAAAAGTGTGTTTAATTCCATGAGCTTCAAAAAACTCATTGAATTCATCTGAGGTAAATTCCCCTCCATTTTATGATCTTAAGCACTTGATTTTGAGATCAGTCTCATTTTCAACACGTGCTTTGAAGACTTTAAATTTGTTGAATGCTTCCAATTTCCCTTTAAGAAAATATACCTAAGTCATCCTTGTATAGTCATCAATGAGTACAATGAAGTAATTTTCACCTTGCATTCTTTTAGTTCTTGTTGGTCCACAGAGCTTAGTGTGAACAAGTTCTAATGGTTTTGATGTAGAGTATTCTTTTGTATTGAATCTTACTCTTGTCTGCTTTCCATGTTGGTAGTGCCTACAAACAAAGTTTGAAGGTTTAATAATCTTTGGCATATCTTTCACAACTTCCTTTTTACTAACTTTTATCAAATTGTCAAAACTTATATGCCCCATTCTTTTGTTCCATAGCCAACTTTTATCTATTTGGCTCATGCAACATTTTCCTTCTTCTTCTATGTTTAATATATATACATCGCTTGATGTCCTAGGTGCAACAACCACTAATTTTCTTGAGCCTTCTTTTCTAATTTCACATTTTTAAGAGTCAAATATGAGTATGTGTCCTTGATCACATGTTTGGCTCACACTGAAGAGATTAGGCTTCATATCTTCAACTAATAAAACATTTTTTTCTTTAGCTCTATTATTTCCTATACTAACTGTAACCTTTCCAAGTATCTTGGCAGATACATTATCTACAAAGTAACTCTTCCTTTTTCTTTCCTTTTTGAGACTAAGGACTTTGTTTTGATCTCCTATCATATGCTTTGAACATCCACTGTCAATGTACCATTGACTCCTTTTATCTTTAGCATATAAGTCTACCTTACACTCTATTTCCTTTTCTTCCATTTGTTTTTCTTTCCATGTCTTATGTTGGTTATTAATCTCTCTTCCTACTCTTGGGATGACCCAGGTTCATATTTGAACAGGTTTCCAACAAAACCCTCTAAAACTATCGGCCCTCCTGGTAAACTAGAAGGCAACACATCACACAGACTGTACTATGCAGTCTCACCCGAGATAGTCCTATGGGTGACTGCAATGCTCAAATGCTTGTAGTCTAGGAAAGAGTGGGGATCTAGGATTGTAAATTATCTTTCTCAAGCCTTAAACTGATCACTCGATTTATTATTGTTAAGGTTCATTCATCTATTAAGTATATGCATGCATTCTAAGAGATCTAACATATAACATATCTCACAAAATTATCCATTCATCCATTCATAGTCTAACTACTTGCAGAAGGTAAACATGCAATCAATCACAACACATAACACAGGTGTTACCGTGGTTCACCCCGTCGTGGGCTACGTCCACAAAGATATGGCTTCTTAGTCTCTTTTATTCATATTTCTATAATATATGGCGTCGCACACACTACGATTTTGATCATACACTCATGAAACAGGTTCCACAACCTCTGTGAGGCTGACTAGATTGCACCAGGCTCCTCAACCTGCAATTTAACCCTCAAGATCTAGCTACTTGAATCTCCTATAGATCAACAACTTACAAAAATGGCATCAGATCTTACTGTTTTTCCTTAACCGAACAAAAAAAAACTCAACAGCCTCGACCTAGACCTCCTAGGTACTTATTTATACTAATTTTCAGCTTATCAGCCATTACAATCTCTTACAAAACCCCTAACACTAGCGTGTTTGGTTTTACTGCATGCGCGCCTTGCATGCTTTCCTCGTTTTCATGTGGCTTTTCCCTGCATGTGTTACTTTTCCCGCTAGCTATTTTTTTCCAAATTAAGCTTTACTTTCCAAAAATGAACGTTTCCTCAAAATTGGCCCGCGCCCAACATCTTCTTATGCTTTTCTTATTGAATCTTGGAAGTTTTTATGTGATGCTTTGGTAGTCTACAATCACTAGCTTTGTGACCATAATTGTTTCAGTTGTAGAATTCAACATTGTAATCTTGTAATAGAAAGAATGAATTATAGTTTCTATTATCTTGATTATTATTATTCTTGTTGTTCGTATAACCATATCTTAGAACATTCTGATGATTTTTCTTTCCATAAGCTCTACAATGTAATGCTTTATGCCCAAAATTATTGCAATAGAAACAATAGCCAAGAAAGAGATGTTGATACCTTTTGGGGGGAGTTCTTCTTGTAATTGTGTTCATTCTATATTCATTTTCTTTTGAAGGGAGAGAAAATTACTTTTGATTAGAATCAATCTTTATTTTTCTTTCTTCCTTTTTAAAAGAGATTTGAAAGGAAACTACATAAATTTTTGGATTTTTGTTAGTTTCCTGAGATGTAGAGTTAGATCCTTTGTTAGTATTATTTTGATCATAACCCAATATTGACTTATTGCTTGATAATATTTGACTGTTAATAATATCATTCAAGATTCTTGAACTGTTTTCAAATCATGATTGGTTGTTTCCTTTCTTAAGTTCTCTCTTTAGAAAAACAATTTTAGCCTCTAGCTTTTCACAGTCTAATTGATTTTCATTGAGTTGTTTAATTATGACTTCTTCAATTCTTTTGACTTCTTGGAGTTGAGTCTTCAAATCAATAATGATTTTTTCTGATTCCTTGATGGTTATTGGAACTTCCTTTTATTTTGATTTTTGATTTTCTTCATATTCTAATAATTGTTCTTTAACGATTTGTTCTTCTTTTTATATTTTCTCAGTTCTTCAAGAGAACTAATAAGCTCTCCTTCAACTTCAGAGTTTTTTTCATTATCAACAACATTATTTTGAGATTCTATGCCCATAAATAAAATTTTCATCTCATCATCTTCACTCATGTCAGATGAACTACTGTCTTCTTTGGAGTAGAAGTTTTTCTTTTTCTTGTATAATTTCTTCTCGTTTCCAGTTTTTCTCTTCTTAAGTTATTTTTGGTTATAAGTATCTTCATGATCACTATCCACATGCTTTGGATAGGGACATTTAGAGGGAAAAATCCTAACTTTTCCACCGTTGAAGCACTTGAGGGGTAACTTCCCTTATATTTCCAAGATCCTTTCTGGAGTTTCCTTATCAAATTGGCCTCTTCTTCATCTGATATGTCTGAGTGATTTTCATTTGGCACATGCTCATGATTCTTTGTTGTTTTTTATGATTTGAAGGATGTTTCCCTTTTTGATGACTTTTCTTGCTCGATTCTCATTTCATAGCCTATAAGAATCCCATGAAGTTCATCCATTGTAAGTTTGTCAAGGTCTTCTCAATATTCCCTTGGCATCATATCTCATTGGTAATGGTCTCAACACCTTTTGGAAAATAATTTTGTCTTTTAATTCTTGTCCCAATGCTTTGATTGAATTGACTATTTCATCCACTCTTTGAAAGTATTATTCAATGCTTTCTTCCTCTTTCATATTCAGACTTTCAAGATGCCCTATGTATGTTTGAAGTTTGGCTTGCTTGAATTTTCCATCTTCTTCATATATTACTTTAATTTTGTCCTAGATTTCTTTTGCTGACTTACAATGCATCACTTCTAAAAATATAGTATTTTATAATCCACCCAGAATTGCATTAAAAACCCTTGAATTATCGTTGCAGAGTTTCTTTGCAGCAACATCTGAAGGTGAAGTAGTTGGTGCAATGTAACCATTTACCATAGATATCCAAACATCACATCCAAGAGCCATCTGGTAACTTCTCATCCTTATACTCCAAAATGAATAATCATTTCCTTTGAACAATGGTGCTCTGTTGGAGGACATTCCTTCTTGTTGATTCATTGGATTTATTAGAATAAGCCTTCTAGTGGTTAGACTGTGGTGAAGGAACCTTCTTTGATACCAATTTTTGGAATGTTGTTCAATATTGAGAGGGGGGGAGGGGGTGAATAAGTATTACTTATTTTACTCAAATTAAATTAATTCTTTTTTAATTTATAACAATATATCAACAAGAATGTACATAACTCTGAATTTTAAATGTAACAATCATAAAAACATTATGTTTCATTTATAATTTACAGTTTGTAGGAGACACCAATCTCTCTTCTTTTGAGCACCAAATCAAGGAGACATCAATCCCCTATTTTCCAAGCACCAACTCCCTGTAGATTAGGCTCCAACCTATAGAGGACTCCAATCCTATTTTTTTCAAGCACCAACTTGAGGAAGATGCAATTCCCTGTTTCAGGCTCCAACCTGTAGAGGAATCCAATCCTCCCTTTCTCCTCCTTTACACCCTCACTTCATGTGTATGTTTTAGGTTTCATATACTTTCTTGGAATCTCCTTCTGTTTTTTATCTTTTGAATTAGACCACAAAGACACTCTCCTTGCATTATACCTTTTTGTTTATATAGTATTCCGATATGTATGAATTTGAAACACTGTGCCTCTTTGTATGAAACAATGGACCTCTTCATTTAATTTAATAATAATGCTAACATTTTGTCAGTAATTTTTTTTGTCGTTAATTCAAAAGACTTCAAAATACCTTGTAAGTTGTTCATCATTAGTGGAATATGTGGGTGCTAAAAAATGTTTACTGTTTTTGTAACAATTCTTGAACAAACCCTGATCCTGAGGTGTTAATTATCTTTAATCATATTTTTAGTCTTTATGAGTCGATCTCAGTTATGGATTGAGTCTTCTTATTTTGTTCTCACACTTCCATATCTATCCAACGATCTACGATCAATCTTCTTTGCCCATTTTCGATCCATAGAATTTATGATTTCATTGTCCGTTGACCTCAACAATCCAATAGATATTCCTCTATAGTCACTCCAGGCATATTGTATTTGCTGGATCATTGAATATTAATATGTCTGATCTGTAAACAAGAGGCCTATAGCCTATCTATCTCACCAAAACAAAATTATCTATTTAAAACAATTAAAACTCTTACTGTTTATATGACATGAAATTCTTGGCCACTCAAGCCACAAGTCGAGTCAGAAAATAAAATAGAGTTGATGACCCAGAAGTCAAAATGGGAAAAATGATTTGGCCAAAATGCAGGTCGGGTCGATTCATAGTAAGTCAACCAAATTTGATTTGACCAAGAGTCAATAAATGCAAGTTGAAGTTATCAAGTCGAGGTCGAAGGAAATGCAAGTCAAAGTTGGAGGCAATGCAAGTCAAAGTTAGAGGAAATGTAAGTTGAAGTTGGAGGCAATGCAAGTAGAAGTTGGAGGCAATGAAAGTCAAATTTATCCAAGTTGAAGTCAGAGGCAATGCAATTCGAAGTTATCCAAATCGAAGTCGAAGACAATGCTAGTCGAAGTTATCCAAGTCAGAGTCGACGACAATATAATTCGAGGTTATCCAAGTCGAAGATCAAGATGTCTAATAGTGACTTTCATAACATACCCTTTTACACATTTTATTGAGCACCAGACTTTGATCTTCCCCCTTTGGATTTAGATGGGACAAAGTTAGTGTCCATAAGTATTGATTGTTTAGACAATGCATGATTTTTACAATATCATATGCACAATTTTGATGACAATGACCATAATATTGACCTCTTTGCATCAAAGCCAATACCAACATCACATACCCTTTTTGACATCAATTCCAACACCATAAAATCATGTCCAACAAGAGCCCTACAACATTAGGCCACTGGAAATGTATTTGAATCTAAATAGGGAGAGGAAGATTGTTATATCAATTTTTGCCACACTCTATGCATCATACTTTGGTGGCCTTCTCTTTCCCTCTGTACACTTAATTCCCCCATTTTTCTCAATCCAAAGTTAAAAATTCAATTTTTTGTGCATACACGCAGGCTACAGTTAGAAAACATGCATATACGTAGGTTGCTCCATTAAAACCCACATACATCTGGTTTTATGCTCAAAATTAAAAATATCTTGGGTTTTCAATGCTAATTCATGGGATCCATAATCCTTGGATTTTCATATGACGAAAACGCTATGATTCGACCCTTCAATTCCCTTTGGAGGATATAAATTCAGCCATATACAAGCCTTGAAGAGGAGATAAAAAATTTGAGAGAAAATACACTCTAGAGAAATTTCGCCTCATATTGAGTCTGCATCCCTTTGTCCTTTAAGTATGAACTTCCCTTATCTTCATCCCCCAAGATCTCCCTATTTTGTGAAGGAGGAACCCAATTACTCCTAAAACGTGTGAGCTTGCCTTGTGGAGGATTGAAGTGGTGAAGGCCCAGGTGGAGGGAATTATTTTCTCGGTTGTGATGAGTGCCTATACAAAAGGTTGTCACCTATGTACTTCTACTGATTATATTAATATAAATACTCTTTTTTCGTCCAATTATATGTTGCAAATATTTGTATTGTTTTCCATGGGTAAATTTGCTATACATGTTGATGGACTATGCTAGTTTATATGCTAAAATTTCATATATTTTCCATATTCTTGTGTATCATGAATGTTGAGGACAAGTTGTAGGTATCTAGCATTGGATCGTGAGCTCAACGATGGTATCCTACGGATGTCCGAAAGAGGTAGGATTTTATCCTTTCTTTTGTTGGGATTTCCATTTGTTTAGCATACTTGAGATTAGAGTTGATTTCTAGGTGTCGTTATGTTTGTTGTGGTCCTACCCCAAACCATAGAGAGTTATTCATCGTAACAAATATGAAAAGGAACAATTGGAAAAAACCCAAGAATTAGATGAAGTACTTGAGGAACAAGTGAATTCATTTTGCGACATTGCATTTGGAGTGGACGAAGAAGGATAAACAAAAGAAATACATATGTCCCATAATGTTGTAACCACTAGAAGTGCAAGAAACAAGACTTCCTCAGAAACCCCTACTTATTCTGAACCTCCTAAAGATGCTCCTCACACACAAAAAACACAAGATACTCCTTCCAAAATGATTGTTCCTTCTAATACCTCCACAAAATTAGAATATTATTTCTTGGAAGACCTGAAAAGAACTAAGGCCAATATTTCTCTATTCAAGCTTATTAAGCTTCCTCAAATTCAAGATAATTTTATCAAAACACTTCAAGGTAAGACTGCAAAAAATTCTAAAGAAATAAACATGGGAGCAAAGAAAGAAACAAGTAAATATTCCCCATATGACAATACCCATAAACCTAAAAGTCAGGTAGCTGTGAATGCTTCCGTATGAGGGAAAAGGTCTAGATCCACTACTCCACCTTTCCTATTTTCTTTCAAGATTTTTAAGAGGAATGTACATAATTGTATGATGAATTCTGGTGCCTCTTCAAACGTGATTCATTTTAAAGTATGTGAAAAACTTAACGTCAAGCTTGAACAATCTGACATTCAAATTATATGGCTTGACATAACCAAAGTTAAAGTGATAAGGGAATTGATTTTTTTTTTAACCAGAATGTATTCAAACCCTAAGATACATCAAACTATCGACATCATAGTTGTGGACATACCTAACACCTATGGAATTATTTTGAGCAAAAACTAGTCTGCTACACTTAAAGGATATTTTTCCACAGACTAGTCACACCTTTGGATACCCTATAATGGAAAACCAAAAAAGATAAGGATTGATAGGGAGTGATACATGAAACATGTGGTGATAGACTTGAATGATTCAAAGGAATCTATAATGTTTAATCATTTCGTTCTCAGTAATTATTCATGTGATTCATTCTTTGGAAATTATTGTGTCGAGACCTCATCCTATGCGGAATCAAACAGACAATATGAAATCATTCATTGCACTCAAATTGTAGAGACACACTATAATATAACTAATGCAAATAGTTAGGAAAATGTACATTCTAACTTAGTATGTAGAGATAAGATATAAGTTTTTTCTTAATGTACTAACCCCACTAATATTGAAACAAAAGAAAATCCCAAGTCCATTCATAATCTAAAAAGAGACCCTAATATGTGGATTTTTTTTTTTATGGGTCAAAATATGTTGAAGGTGCAGGTGCTGGCTAAATTCTAAAAGACCCAAATGGAAAGAAAGTCATGATAACATGCAGGCTAGAGTTCCAATGAAAAAATAATACAACTGAATATGAGGCCCTGCTACAAGGATTAAAGAAAGAATTTGACTTGAAAGCCAAGAAGATAAAGGTATTTGGTGACTATGAGATTGTCATAAGGTAGGTAAGAAACAACATACATTGTCTCTCCAATCATATTAAACACTACGAGCATGAGGTATGGGAATTGATTAAGCCATTTGATGCATTTAATATTAGTCTTGTTCCTCACTCTTTAAATTCTAATGCTGATTTATTAGCCAATGTAGCTTCTAGTCTTATTTCTTCTGAGAACTTATTACCTGATACATTTTCCTTGGAACTCATTTATAGACTGTCGATACCTGATAATGTAACCAATTGTAGGGTATTTGACGATGACAAGAAGATTTTCAGTTTCTTACACCTAGAAGACACCTTCAAGGAATCCATCATAGAGGAAGATCAACATGATAGAGAACTCAATGGAGATGTTCCAGACTCTATCAATCAATCAATAGAAAAAAACAAGCCGATTCTGATAAACAACATTCCCAAAAGTGTGATAAGAATGGAAAAACTCTATGACCTTCAAGACAAGTTTAAGAAGGTGACAAATTTCAAGACCAACAACTCATCATTGCAATTTGAAGTGATAAATTTGGGATATGATAAAATGCCCCAGATGATTAACTTGGGAAAGAAATGTTCTCCCGAAGAAAGGTAAGCTTTCAACAATTTATTTAAATAATACAAAGATATATTTTTTGGACGTATGATGATCTCAATACATAGGACACAAAGATTATTCAACATGTTATTCCTATGAAGCCACAAACCAAGCCTTTTCAACAAAAGTTGAGGAATATGCACCCAAGCTTAGAGCCACAAGTAAAAGTTGAGATTAATAAGATGTTAGCTACCAGAATAATCTTTCCAGTCAGACACACATAGTGGATCTCAAATCTTGTCCCTGTAAGGAAGAAAAATGAAGACATAAGGCTTTGCATCGATTTCAGAAATGTCAATAAAGCTTTAGAGAAAGAAAATTATCCAGTGCCTTCAATGGAGCGAATCTTGCAATGTGTATATGGTTCTGAAATGCTATCTGTTAAGAACCAAATATCAAAATAGCATAAAAAAAAATCAAAATAAGTACTCAACGCCTTGAAAAAGAGAGAATTTCAAATAATAAGCCTCTTCAAGGGGGAAACCTCCTTATACACCACATAAATTTCTAAATACAAGATGATTCCAAATGAAAAGGTCTCCTTGGTATATATAAGAGTCTAGGAGGTACAATTACAACTAATGGACCCAAGCCGACATAAATAAAATAACATTACTAATGTAATATGCCCCAATTGGGGTAATGTGCCACTATTTAGGGCTTAACATGGCCCTCCCCTTCAGACAAGTGTTGTCCACAATGATTCAATAATTATGGATGTTTCTGTATAAAAGACTCATATTCCCAAGTTGAATCTTTAGCATGTCGTTTCATCCACTTAATGAGATACTTTGAAATGGATCTATTCCTCAGTTGGCGAATTATTGTGCCAGTGATAGCTATAGGCTCCAATATGACTTTCCCTTCCTCGTAAATTTCTAGAAATATAGTTTGAACTAGGATCTTGTCACCTATAACCTTCTTTAAGCATGAAACATGGAAAACTGTGTGTAATCACAAAGATGGAGGCAACTCCAATTTGTATGCCATAGTACTAATCTTTTTCAACACCTTATAAGGGCCATAGTAATTTGGTGTTAATTTATTATCCTTCTTAGCTTGCTTGAGGGACATCTATTTGTATGGTTGTAGTCTTAAAAATACCCAATCCCCTATTTCAAAACTTCTTTCACTACGATGTTGATATGCTTGTTGTTTCATGCGATTCCATGCCATGGTAAAGTTGTCCTTTAAGAGTTGGAGAGCTTGTTTTTGATGCTCGATGTGATCTTCCACTACTTGAACCTTAGATTTTTATTTTAGAGAATAAGTGATGGAAGGTGGGTGATATCCATAGAGTGCCATAAATGGTGTCATTTTTGTTGCAGTATGAAAGTAGGTGTTATACCACCATTCTGCCAAGGGTAACCATTTGAACCATTGTGTTTGTTTATCAGAGACAAATCAATGAAGGTATCCTTCCAGACATTTGTTCACTATCTCGATTTGTCCATCATATTGAGGATGATAAGACGACCTATGAGCCAATTGAGTACCCAAAAAAGAAAATAATTCTGTCCAAAAATGTCCAGTGAAGTTGGGATCTATGTCACATACAATAATCTTTGGTCTTCCATGTAGCTTTTGAACTATCTCCATGAATGAAGTGACAACTGTACTAGCTTTGAAAGGATGAGAGAGTGAAAAAAAGTGTGCATACTTGGTCAGTCTATCAACAATCACCATAATGACACTCTTTCCTTTAGACTTCGGTAAAACTGTGATGAAATCCATGGAAACCTCCTCCCAACGTTGACTTAGGATGGCTAATGGTTGTAAAAGACTCAAGGTCTTAATTGTTTCCACCTTATATTTTTGGAAAACCAAACATTCTGCCACAAACCTTTGAACATTAGTTTTAATTCCATCCCCAAAAAATTCCTTCTTGACCCTATGGTATGTTTTCCAAAATCCTGAGTGCCCTCCTACCAGAGAGGTGTGCAATTCCAAGGGTAAATTTTGTTTGAGTTGGGAGTTCTTACATAAATATAAGTGATATTTGTACCATAGTGAATCATTTTTCCATGTAAATGTATCTGATGCACTAGAATCCTGCTACAACCTTTGAATGAGAGTCCACACATTTTCGTCATTCTTTCATTTATCCCTCACTTATATTATCCAATCAGGTTGGATGATCAAGATAGAACAGATAAAGGCCTCAACATCTTCATCCTTTATTGAGAGTGCATCTGCCACAACATTTTTCTTCCCTTTTTTGTATATGATTTCAAAATGATAACCCAAAATCTTGGTCACCCATTTTTGTTGTTCTTCTGAAGATGGTCTTTGTTCCAATAAGTATTTAAGACTATCATGATCTGCTTAGACCTTGAAGTGCCTACCTATTAGGTAAGGACACCATTTCTTCATTGCATACAATATTGCCATCATTTCCTTCTCATAAATGGGTTTGTGTAAGTCCTTTCCCTTGATTGGCCAAGTTTGAAAAGTAGGGGTCCTTCCTTATTGCATTATAACAACACCAATGCCATTTCCCGAGGCATCAAATTCCATAATAAAGGTTTTTGTGAAGTCTGGTGTGGTCAAGACAAGAGATTTGCACATCGCCTCTTTAAGTTGTTCAAAATCTTGAGTTGCCTCTAGAGTCCATGAAAATTCATCCTTCTTAGTTAATTTCATTAAAGGTGCTTCTATTTTTCCATAGTTACGAACAAACTTATGGTAGTAACCTGTCAAACCCAAAAATGCTATAAGATTATTCAATGTTTTAGGAATCGACCAGTCCATCATGGCCTTAATATTGTTAGGGTCTACCTTGACACCTTCATGAGATACAATATGACCCAAATAC
>SNQJ01S0020948.1:84573-97084 GCA_010110895.2 Picea sitchensis
TCATGAGATACAATATGACCCAAATACTCTACCTCCTTCACCCCAAAGAAACATTTGGATGGTTTGGCATATAGTTGTTTCTCCTTTAGTAGTTGTAGCACCTTGTCAAAATGTTGAACATGATCCTTCCAAGATTTTCTATAGATTAGCATATCATAAAAAAATACTAACATAAATTTTTGAAGGAAGGGCTTGAAAATGGAATTCATCAACCCTTGGAATGTGGAAGGTGAATTCGTAAGACAAAAAGGCATGACCAAAAATTCATAATGGCCTTCATGAGTTCAAAATGCTATTTTTGGGATATTTGCTTCCTTCATTCTAATCTGATGGTACCCTAAATGGAGATACAACTTTGTGAAATAGATTTCTCCATGTAGTTCATCTAATAATTCATCAATGACGGGAATGATAAAATTATCTTTAATAGTGGTATTTTTGATCTCTCTATAATTTGGACACATACGCCATGAGCCCTCTTTCTTGAGTACCATTACCACCGGTGTAGAGTAAGAACTTTGGATAGGTATAATAATGCCAACCTCTAACATTTCTTCAACCATACGCTCAATTTCACTCTTCTGGGCATAAGGGTATTTATAAGGCCTGATATTAGGAGGAACACTCCTAGGAATTAGGTGAATAACATGATCATGATTTCGAGTGGGTGGAAGACCTTTGGGAATATCTTCAAATACTTTGGAATGCTTATCAATGATCCCTTGGAGATACATGGGAATAAATGTCTTATATGTTTAAACATATAATCGGCATAGTTGTACAATTACACCTTGATGCCTCTATTTCAATAAATTTGTCATGCATTAGATATTATCACCTTACTGGGTTTCCTTGTGAAACTCCTTAACTCAATTTCCTTTCCTTCCAATGAAAATTTCATGAAAAGTTCTTGAAAATTAAAATCCAGTGTTCCCAATGATTGTAACCATTGGACTCCTAGTACGCCATCAACACTACCCATGGGTATAGAAATCATTGGACTATTCATTACATATTTCCCCCATAGTAATATTGATCTTATGGAATTTTCGTGAGCAATTCATATTTCCTCCATTTGCAATCATTACTTGAAATTCTAGCGCTATATATAAAGCAATTGAGAGATTTGGCTAATTTATAGTGAATGCAATTATGAGTACTACCAGAATCAATTAGGACTATTACCTTCTTCTTTTTGATATATCCTTCGATCTTGAGGGTTTGAGGAGTACTAATTCCAACCAATGCATTATGTGATATCGTGGTAGTCAACTCTTTAGAATAAATCTCTTCTACATTTTCATATCGAGATGGTTCTTGTTCTTGTTCTTCTTCCTCTTCAAAATATGTGTAGAATAATTTATTCTCACCACACTTATGTCCCTTACTATACTTGATGTCATAATTAAAGCATAAACCTTTTGCTTTTATTTCCTCCAATTGTTGAAGTGTCAACCTTTTAGGTTGAGGTTTTTTAGAGGAAGGAACATTATTCTATCGATAGATGTTAGGAGTGGTCCTTCTAGTAGCCATAGCCATATTTTTAATTTCAACATTTCTTTCCACCCTGAACTCATTCTCCAATGATTTGGGTTCCCAAAGGATAGCCTCATGTTGAATGTTATCTTTTAAAGTTCGTATGAATACATCAATCAGGTGCTCATCTGGAATATATGTTACCTTTATATTCAATCTTTAGAAGTTCTCAATGTGCTCCGCAACTAAACCCTTTTGCTTGATATTTATCAATTGGCTAAAGAAGGTATTGCTCCTTGTATCCTAATAGTGTGTTATCATTTGTTCCATGAAAATTATCCAAGTGACAAGTGATTTGCGAGAACAAAGCCATTGATACCACAAAAATTGATTGGGTTCTAAATTTAATAAGCAATTTGTACCTTTTATGTATGTGGCACATCATGTAGATCAAATAATTTCTCCATCTGAAGTATCCATGTGATTGGATCCTTTCCTTCACATTTCCTCATATCGATCTTAGGAAAACGGTTGTTCTTCAACCCAAAGTTAGAGTTTCTCTAGTACTGTTTCATCTTCCTTGTGTCCTCATCATGAATTTCATGGGATACATTTTCACTTTCACCTAGCCTCTCTATTATGAAAATTTTCAATCCTTCCATGACCTCCCTTTTTAAACCATCCATCTTAGTATCCATTATTTCCTCCAACTTAGCTTTAGTTGAATCCATCATCCCTTGTAGTTAATCTTTTGTTACTGTATTTTTTTGTAAATCATTTATGTCCCTGCACATTTCCTCACCTTCATCAAGAGTCCAAGTAGGACTGTCTGGAGGATTATTTGGTGTAGAAGTTCCTTTTTTGGTGGCATGTTGGACACATATCACTTTTAAACCTTGATTTTGAGGTGGTTCTTCTAGACAATCCTTCTCTACCATATCTCAAAATTTCATCCCTTCTGGGTCTGAAATTTTTGTTTTGTAGTTATCTGATATGTCTTCTTTGCAATTCCACAGGTTTGATCAAAATTGGATGTGCCAAGTGGAAGTTATGGTAACTTCCCCACACCTTGCTGATTTTTGTCCCTTCCAGAATAGCATACTTTTAAAGCGTGCCAATAGCATAATATATGATATTTGAATCTTAAACTTGCACAAAAAATACTAGAGACTTTCTACTGTCCAATGCAACTTGTTTCACTTAATTTGAATACTCATTGAAGAAAATATCAATGTTTTACCCGAAACACTTGTTTGAGACTAGTTAATATGACTAGTCGGATACCCTATCTTACACAGGGTGTATATACAAAAGTATGATGACCCAGAAGTTGGATTTTTTTATCACAATTACCTTGATAATTTCTATGAATAGACTCTAGGTTTTAGGGTCTGAAACATCACAAAAAATTGTTTATAGCTAAAATTCCACGATGACTAAATTCAAGATGATTCCATAACCCTATATTGCATAGGATATATCTATAAAAGTATAATGACTCAGGATATGAAATTTTAACCTCACATACCTTGATCCATATGATAAATATCCTCTAAGGGGTTCCTTTTGAAACATCGTAGAAAAAAAATTATAGTGAAAATTACAAGGTGTCTTAGATGCAGCAGTGAAACCCCAAGACCTTGAGATCTGATACCAAATGTTAAGAAACAAATATCAAAATAGCATTAAAAAACCTTAGAATAAGTACTCAACGCCTTGAAAAAGAGATAATTTCAGACAATAAGCCTCTTCGAGGGGGAAATATCCTTATACACCACATAAATTTCCAAATACAAGATGATTCCAAATGAAAAGGTCTCCTTGGTTTATATAGGAGACTAGGAGGTACAATTACAACTAATGGACCCAAGTTGACATAAATAAAATAACATTACTAATGTAATATTCCCCAATTAAGTGGTAATGTGCCACAATTTAGGGCTTAACACACTCACTACTCGATGTTTTTTATAGTTACAACGATGTTCGTGCTGCTAATGATGATCAATTGAAAACTACTTTTAGGACTAAATGGGGAACATTTGCATATAGAAAATTTCCCTTTGTCCGTTCAACATTGGGGAAACCTTTCAAAGAGAAATGGACATTTATTTTAGAGGCCTTATCAAATACTATGTAGTAGTCTATGTGGACAACATCATTATCTTCTCTAAAGGAAGAAAAGATCATATAGCCCATTTGAAAAGAGTATTCAATAGATGTAGGAAATATGGTATATCTCTCAATCCCCTAAAATATGATTTTGCAGTTGATGAAGAAATACTTTTAGGGTTCATTATTCCCAAACAAAAAATGAAAATTGAACCTGAAAGGACTGAAGGATTTTCTAAAATTCCTCCTCCTCATAAAAAAAAAATCGATGTAGTCTTTTCTCGGGAAGATTAATTTTGTGAGGAGATTTTTCCCAAACTTCGTTGAAATGGTGAAACCCCTACAAGCCATGATAATAAAGAACAAATAATTCAAATGGGGTCCTAAATAAAAGGAGTGTTTTGATAGAATCAAAGTAGAAATAGTACAATCTCCTACATTGTTAAGCCCAAACTTCAGTCGAGGGTTTATACTCTATACATTTTCCTCAGACATCACATTTGCAACTGTTCTAACACAATAAAAACATGCAGGAGATGAATTTCCCGTCACCTTTATGAGTTCAGGAGTACAATGAGAAGAGTTGGACTACCCTGAAGTAGATAAATAATCCTTTGTTGTGTTTAAAGATATAAATCATTTCAAACCTTACCTTATGAAGTAAAAAACCAAGATAATTGTACCTTATCATGCTATAAGAAATCTACTGATACAAAAGGATTTGGGGGAGAAAATGGATAACTGGATAACAACCTTACAAGAGCATGACCTCAAAATTAAGCCTGTTAAAATCATCAGAGGTCAGGGAATATGCAAAATAGTTATTGAATCAGTAAGAAAAAAAATAGGTGGATGTGATAAGAAATGAAATGTCGAAGGACACACTATATCAAGATTATATCTTATTTGAAAGAGAAATCTTTTTATTCCTTGGATGAGATGATATTGGGTTGATTTGAGTCTGAGGGCCCTCTTCTTTTACATTCCTATGAAATCTGATCAATGGTACTATGAAATGAATTATTATCTAACTCACAACACAACTCCAAATTATATGGACCAGAAAAAGAAGAGTGTCCTCAGACTCAAATCAACCTAATATCAGCTCATCCAAGGAATATTATGCAAAAGAAATTATGATGGTGTCTTCTTGAGATGCCTTGAAAAGGAAGATGGTGATAAAGTTTTATCCCATGATGGAACTTCTAGAGGACTTTTTGGAGGTGATACTATGACCCATAAGATACTCAAAGATGGATATTACTAGCCTACCTTGTTCAAATATTCCCACGCACATGCAAGAAAGTGCTAGTGTTGGAGTTACTTCACACACACCTAGGATTTCTTTTTCCTAAGGTTTTTCCTTGTTTATTAGTCATAATTAGTCATTATCTAGTCTCCTTTATTTTAGGGGAGAATATTCCACTGGAGAATATTCTCTTTCAGTTGACACTTCAGTTTGACTAGTTGAGTTGAGTTTAGATGCTGCATTGGTTTTGTCACCATGCAACATTGGGATCATCACCAGGTAATGTCAAATTTCCTTGGTATCATCACCAGAATGGTGCATTACCCTTGATTCCTTGATCTACTCCTCACTGATCTCTGTTCAGTCAATTAACTGAATACTAGTTGACTAGTTAACTCAGCTAGGTGGCAGTTCAGTCCCGTCACTGCCTGAGAGACTAGACTAGGTAGCAGTTCACTCCCATAACTACTGGTATGTGTCCAGATCACTCTATACCATCACTATGGAACATTGGTTCTCCTCCAGTGCGCACACATTGAGTTATATAGAGTATATCATGTGTAAATTATTCATTATTCATAACGGTTAATGAGAATTCTTTCATTCTTTCTCTCCTTCTTCTTCTTTCTCCCTTTATCTCTGAAAAAGTGTGTATTATTGTCTATATAGATCTATTTTGTGCAGGTTCAACAAATTTACATGGTATCGGAGATGACAGATTGCTAAGAAAAAGATACACCAAATTTGTTTTGTAGGTACAAAAGATTGAAGACATCGAAAAGATGGATTTCCAAAAAGAATTCATTCTTACACCTTACAGCTATTTTGCATGGAAGGAGAAATTAGAAATACATCTCCAAAACAGATGGTTGTATAGGTTATCCTTGAATATAGATACAGAAATGACATCATCCATAGAAAAATCCAAGTACTTAAATCGCAGGGAAGAGGCACTTGGAACAATTTGCAGTCTTATTTCTCCCGATCTCCTTTTTCACATATCTTCCTATAAGAATCCCAATGAAGCCTGGACCACCTTGGAAGGGATATTTGGAAAACAAGATGAGATGAGGGGACACATTCTGGAGGTGGAACTTCTCACATTGGATCCAAAAATATTCGACAATATCCAATAGTTCTTTACAAAATTCAAGGATTTACTGTCGCAACTCAAAGATTGCGGTGTTGATAAATCAAAGGAGGAGAAACAAATGGTTCTCACCATTCTCTCCAATTTCAGACCTAAATTCTCTGTATTCATATCCACATTCCATTTTGTCAGATTCGCCTCTGGAGCCACTGGAAGATTCCTCCTCTTGAGGACTTTATCGAATCCCTGACACAAGAGCAAACCAAGCTCATCAACATGGGCACAATCAAAGGCCCAAGGGCACATGTACTCATTGTGCAAGATGAAAGCCACAAATATCATAAATCTAAATATAAATATAAACAAAAAGCTCATGCACATCCGAAGAAGGAAGGGTACACAAAACCCTTCACCGATGCCTCCAGATCCAAAGGGGAAAAGGGAAGAAAAGGGGAGAAAAGCTTGTACTGTCACAAAGGATTCCATCCAAAATCCACATGCATGCAAAATAAAATAAATATAATGTCTAAAATACTTCAAAAAAACAACCATGGAGATCGCATCCCCGAGGGTGCCAATAAGAAGAAGCCAGAAGATCTGAATCTCAAGAAAGGCAATTCTAGCCATGCCTTGATTGCCCTCAACTCCTCTCCCGATGCTTGGATCATTGATTCAAGAGAATAACATCACATGGATGCATCAAAATAATCATATTATTCATTGTATGCATGCAAATTTCCTCCTATTCTGATGGGGGACAACTCTTTCGTCGAAGTCATCGAAAAAGGAAGGATTGAACTCACTAACAAAAGCTTCGAGAATGTGTTGCATGTTCCCAAACTTTCCATCAATATTCTCTCCATGTATCGGATGAAGAATTATGACAATGGAAACAAATTCATATTCAGACCAAATTTCGTGGACATATACGACATGCAAACCAACTCCAAGGTTTCTACCGGTGAGGTAAAGCATCAGTCTAGATTGTATACTTTTTCTGAATTCATTGAACCTGATTCTGCTTTACTTCTTACTCATGCTGATGAAAGTAATAGGATATGGCACGAAAGGTTTGGACATTTAAATTTTAGATACATGCAACAACTTAGCAAGAAAATATTGGTTGATGGTATACTAGACATCCATTTCTCCAAGGGAGTATGTGAGGGATGTGTTCTCGGAAAACACCCTCAAGAGAAATTTGACAAAGGAAAGTCTCAGAGATCTTTTGCACCTTTAGATTTGATCCACAATGACCTTATGGGTCCTTTTCCGCATCCATCTATAAAAAAAGAGAGGTTTGTTCTCATTTTTGTTGATGATTTCTCACGTTTTACATGGATCTACTTTCTCAGGAAAAAATCAGAGGTCTTTCAACACCTGAAATATTTCAAAGCCCTAGTTGAGACATAGTATGGAAAGAAGATCAAAGTCCTCTAATATGATAATGGGGCAGAGTATGTCAATCAGGAGATCCATAATCGTTTCCATGAGGTAGGGATTCATTTGCAACACACAATTCCCTATACTCTGCAGCAAAACGAAGTTGCTGAGTGGAAAAAAAATCTCTAAAGGAGATGGCATCTTGCATGCTGCATGAAAAGTCATTACCAAAGAGACTATGGGCCAAAGCACTTAATTGTGTAACATACATCCAAAATAGATCTCCCCATATATCTATCAAGTATAAGACCCCGTATGAGGCTTGGAGCAACCTCAAACTGGAAGTGACCCACTTTTGCATTTTCGGTTCACGTGCATGGGCCCAGATTCCCTCTGAAAAGAGGAAAGCACTTGATCAAAAGAGAAATGGGTGTATTTTTGTTGGATACCTCGACGGTGTGAAGGGATATAGGCTTATTGATATTTCCTCGGACCGGATCATCATTGAGCCTAGTGTCTAATTCGAGGAAAGTGTCTCGCATGTACCTCAACAACCGCATGCAGACACCTTCATTCTTCCACCTATCTGAAATGATGAGAATGCACATGCCGACTGTTCTTTAGACGAGAGTTTTGATTCATAGGAATTAGATGATTCAGATTCAAATTCAGTACAGTCAGATGTAGAGTTAGAGCATCTAGATGCAGTTGCAGATATAGAGTAGAGGCCCAAGTGGGCACAAACTACTCTTCAGGATGCAAAATATATCGTTTGTGATCCAACCGATAATAGGATGACTCGATCTAATTTTGAGGAGCCTCTTGTTGCACTCACTGCCATTGAACCATTTCCCTCCAGACATCTTTTCTTGGTTCAATATTAAGATCCACAGTCTTATGGCGAGGCTGCTGGAAATCCCTTTTGTGAATCCACCATGCAGGAGGAGTACAACTCCCTCCTCAAGAACCAGACTTCGGATATGGTTCCCCTTCCTTCTGGGAGGAAAATTTTTAGATGCAGATGGGTTTATAGGACCAAGAGTGCAACAAATGGACAAATTAGCATATACAAAGTTAGGATTGTTTCCAAAGGATTTCAACAAGTTCATGGTATTGACTATGATGAGACCTTCACTCTAGTAGCGAAGATGGATTCCATATGATTGGCACTTTCCATTGTGGCAGCCAAGGGATGGGAAGTCCATCAGATGGACGTGAAGAATGCATTTCTTCATGGTGATCTCTATGAGGATATCTACATGGAGCAACCCTAGGGATTTATGCAGGACTCATCTTTGGTCTGTCAACAGAAGAAGTCCCTTTATGGCCTCAAGTGGGCTCCGAGGGCATGGTATGCCAAAATGGAATCCTACCTATTGTCAGATAACTTTGTACATTGTAAGTCAGACTTGAATGTTTACATGCTCATGCCAACTGATTCACTTCTACTCTTAGTTCTGTACGTTGATGATTTTCTGATCATTAGTTGCTCGACTTTAGCATTTTATGCAGTCAAGAGGATCCTACGTGACAGGTTTTTGATTATGTACATGGGTCCGCTAAACTTATTCCTTGGACTCGAGATCAGTCAGGGTTCATCAAGCATCAAACTGTCCCAGGCCAAGTATGCACAAGATCTCCTTGAGATATTTCACATGACAGACTGCAAGTCTGCTTCGAATCATTTCTTATTAGGAGTCAAACTTGAGGATGGTGGGGAAACTCCACTGATTGAAAATAAACTGTACCAACAACTAGTGGGGAGCTTGTTGTATCTCACACACTCCAGACTCGACCTCTCCTATGCAGTTGACACAGTTTCCATGTTCATGCAGGAGCCGCATGAGCTACATTGGAAGGATGCAAAGCATATCCTTCGATACGTACATGGCACCATCACCTTTGGGATTCATTATGAAACAGACTGTACACTATATCTCATCTGGTTTACTGATTCCGACTTGGCTGGAAATAACACTAATCGCAAGTCCAAATATGGTTACTCACTCAATCTTGGTTCCGGGCCTATCTGTTGGTCGAGCAAGAAGCAAGCTTCCATTGATTTATCTTCAGCCAAGGCAGAGTACATAGGGGTAGTTAACATAACCATTTAGGCTATGTGGCTACAACAATTTCTCATTGAGTTGGGCATTCAGTTTCATCGGCCGATCGTCATCTGGTGTGACAACCAGAGCACTCTGAATTTCTGTAGAGATCCATTTAAGAGGCAACAGACGAAGCACATCGATATCCACATGCACTACATCCAGGACTTAGTACATGAGGTTATCATCGACCTATAGTTCTGTCCTTCAACAGAAAAAATGACAAACATCTTCACCAAGACCTTCACTGAGTAGAAGTTCCCTTCTCTGCGAAGTTGTCTTGGAGTGAAGGACACAGTTTCCTAGCAACTATAGTTCTTCTTATTACATACATTGTACCTTAAGGGGGGGTTTTTCCCATGAGGTTTTCCCTCTTTCCTCATTTTATTTCAGTGTATCTTTTGTATTTTAGAACCTAACATGGCCTCATTGCTGGGACCCATTCTTTATTTTCACCATAGTGATATTTAGGGGGGGTGTCATAGTTACTTCACACACACCTAGGATTTATTTTTCCTACGAGTTTTCCTTGTTTATTAGTCATAATTAATCAATATCCAATCTCCTATATTTTAGGGGAGAATATTACACCTGGAGAATATTCTCTTTCAGTGGACACTTCAGTTTGACTAGTTGAGTTGAGTTTAGATGTTGCATTGGTTTTGTCACCATGCAATATTGGGATCATCACCAACTAATGCGCACTTTCCTTGGGATCATCACCAGATAATGCGCACTTTCCTTGGGATCATCACTAGATATTGCGCACTTTCCTTTGGATCATCACCATACTGGTGCATTACCCTTGATTCCCTGATCTACTCCTCACTACTCTTTGTTCAATCAGTTGACTGAAGACTAGTTGACTAGTTAACTCAGCTAGGTGGCAGTTCACTCCCGTAACTACCTGAGAGACTAGACTAGGTGGAAATTAACTTTTGTAACTACTGGTGTGTGTCCAGATCACTCTAGAACACCACTATGGAACATTGGAACTCCTCCAGTGCATGCTCATTGAGTTATACAAAGTATATCATGTGTAAATTATTCGTTATTCACAATGGTTAATGAGATTTCTTTCATTCCCTACAATTATCTTTGTCTGTACAAGATGAAGAGTGTCTAGTCATGCAAAAAAGATTAAATATGCTCCTTAAGTTAGAGGAAGAAAGATAAAATTCGAAACAAAACCTAACACAACATCAAGAAGTGGTTAAACGATGTTTTGACAGAAATTTAGTGTGTAACAAATATTTCCAAGAAGGTGACCTAGTGCTTAAATGGGATAAAGAAAATGAAATGAAAGGAAAACACACTAAATTCCAAAAACTATGGCTAGGCCCTTACGATATCTATCAAAAGATTGGACCACAAACCTTTAAACACAAATAATTGGAGGGAGATTTGGAGGATCTCCCTATCAATGGAAAATTTCTCAAAGTTTACTTCTCCTAATCACCTTCGATGATATAGTTTTGTGCATAACAAGTTTTCTGAATTTTCCTTGTCTCTTTTTCCAGTTTTGTTAAGCCCTAATATTGGCTCATTACCCCTTAATTGGGGCATATTATATTAGTAATGTTATTTTATTTATGTCGTCTTTAGACCATTAGTTGTAATTATACCTCCCAGTCTCCTATATATACCACTGAGACATTTTCATTTTTAATCATCTTGTACTTGAACATTTAAGTGGGGTAAAAGGAGGTTCCCCCCTCGAAGAGTCTTATTATCTGTAATTGTATCTTTTTCAAGGTGTTGAGTACTTTTTCTGAGGTTTTTCTATGCTATATTGGTATTTGGCTCTTAACATATGGTATCAGAGCTCAAGGTCTTGGGGTTTCGCTGCTACATCTGAGACACCTTGGAATTTTCACTATAACTTTTTTTCTACAATGTTTCAGAAGAATCATATTAGAGGATATTTAGTAGATGGATTAAGGTACGTTGGGTTCAAAATTCATCTCCTGAGGCCTTATACTTTCTGAGATATAGCCCGTACAAGATAGGGTTATGGAATCATCCTGAAATGAGTCATTGCGGAATTTTCGCTATAAAAACGTTTTCATAACGTTTCAGACCATGAACTTCAGAGGAAATTTACAAAAATTAGTAAGGCATTTGTGGGAAAAATTTCAATTTCTGGGTCATCTTAAATTTGTAAATACACCCTGTTTAATTTAGGGTATCTGACTAGTTCTATTGACTAGTCTCAAGAAGGTGTTCCATGTAAAACAATTATAACTTCTTCGTAGAGTATCCAAATTGAGTGGGACTAGTTTCATTGGATCGTGGACAATCTGTAGTATTTCTGGTGCGCGTTTTAGAATTTTATACCAATTATTTTGTGCAAGGCACGCTATACAAGTGATATCTCCTAGAAAGGACGAAAATTGGCAAGTTGTAGTGAAGTTACCGTAAATTCCACTTGGCACATCGAATTTTGATCAGACTTATGGAATTGTAGAGAAGAAATATCAGAGAACTACATAAAAGAAATTTTCATACCTAGAAGGGATGAAACTTGGGAGATACAACAAAAGAAATATTGTCTAGCAGAACCACCTCAAAATCAAGGTTCAAAAGTGATACTTGGCCAACAGGCCACCAAAAAAGGGAATTTCTACACCAACTAAGCCTCCAGAAAATCCTACTTGGACTCTTGATGAAGGTGAAGAAATGTGTAGGGACATAAATGAACTACAAAAGAAGATGTATTCAATGGAAGCTAAGTTGGACACTAAGATGGATTCAATGGAAGCTAAGTTGGATACTAAGATGGATGGTTTAAAAGGGGAGATCATGGAAGTATTGAAAAATTTCGTAGTAGAGAACACACCTGAAAGTGAAAACGCATCCCATGAAATTCATGATGAGGACACAAGGAAGGTGAATCAAGAATGGAGAAATTCCAACTTTGGTTTGAAGACCAACCACTTTCCTAAGATTGATATGAGGAAGTTTGATGGCAAGGACCCAATCACATGGATACTTCAGATGGAGCAATTCTTGATCTCTATAATGTGCCACATACACAAAAGGTACGAATTGCTTCTTTATATTTAGAACCTAATCAATTTGTATGGTATCGATGGC
>SNQJ01S0020948.1:97094-109045 GCA_010110895.2 Picea sitchensis
GAAGTTCCCTTTTTTGGTGGCATGTTGGCCAAGTATCACTTTTGAACCTTGATTTTGAGGTGGTTCTGCTAGACAATATTTCTTCTGTTGTATCTCCCAAGTTTCAGCCCTTCTGGGTATGAAAATTTATTTTATGTAGTTCTTTGATATTTCTTCTCTGCAATGCCACGGGTCTTATCAAAATTTGATGTGCCAAGTGGAATTTACAGTAACTTCCCCACAACTTGTCGATTTTTGTCCTTTCCAGGAGATCTCACTTGTATAGCATGCCTTGCACAAAATGATTGATATAAAATTCTAAAACTCGCACCAGAAATACTATAGACTGTCCACAATCCAATGAAACCAGTCCCACTCAATTTGGATACTCTAGGAATAAGTTATGATTGTTTTACCTGGAACACCTTCTTGAGACTAGTCAATAGGACTAGTCAGATACCCTATATTAAACAAGGTGTATCTACAAATTTAAGATGACCCAAAAGTTGAACTTTTTATCATAGATACCTTACTATTTTTTGTAAATTTCCTCTGAATTTCATGGTCTGAAACGTTACGAAACGTTTTTATAGTGAAAATTCTGCAATGACTCATTTCCGGATGATTCCAGAACCCTATCTTGTACAGGATGTATCTCATAAAGTATAAGGCCTCAAGAGATGAATTTTGAACCCAACGTACCTTAATCCATCTAATAAATATCCTCCAAGCCATTTCTTCTGAAACATTGTAGAAAAAGAGTTATAGCAAAAATGCCAAGGTGTCTCAAATGTAGCAGAGAAACCCCAAGACCTTGAGCTCTGATACCATATGTTAAGAACCAAATACCAATATAGCATAGAAAAACCTCAGAAAAAGTACTCAACGCCTTGAAAAAGATACAATTTCAGATAATAAGACTCTTCGAGGGGGAAACCTGCTTTTACCCCACTTAAATGTTCAAGTACAAGATGATTCAAAATGAAAATGTCTCTGTGGTATATATAGGAGACTGAGAGGTATAATTACAACTAATGGCCTAAAGATGACATAAATAAAATAACATTAATAATATAATATGCCCCAATTAAGGGGTAATGAGCCAATATTAGGGCTTAACAAAACTGGAAAAAGAGACAAGGAAAATTCAGAAAACTTGTTATGTACAAAACTATATCATCGAAGGTGATTAGGAGAAGTAAACTTTGAGAAATTTTCCATTGATAGGGGGCTCCTCCAAATCTCCCTCCAATTATTTGTGTTTAAAGGTTCGTGGTCCAATCTGTTGATAGATCTCGTAAGGGCCTAGCCATAGTTTTTGGAATTTAGTGTGTTTTCCTTTCATTTCATTTTCTTTATCCAATTTAAGCACTAGGTCACCTTCTTGGAAATATTTGTTACACACTAAATTTCTGTCAAAACGTCGTTTAACCACTTCTTGATGTTGTGTTAGGTTTTGTTTGGAATTTTCTCTTTCTTCCTCTAACTTAAGGAGAATATTTAATATTTGTTGCATGACTAGACACTCTTCATCTTGTACAGACAAAGATAATTGTAGGGAATGAAAGAAATCTCATTAACCATTGTGAATAATGAATAATTTACACATGATATACTTTGTATAACTCAATGAGCGTGCATTGGAGGAGAACCAATGTGCCATAGTGGTGTTCTAGAGTGATCTGGACACACGCCAGTAGTTACGGGAGTTAATTTCCACCTAGTCTAGTCTCTTAGGCAGTTATGGGAGTGAACTGCCACCTAGCTGAGTTAACTAGTCAACTAGTCTTCAGTCAACTGACTGAACAGAGAGTAGTGAGGAGTAGATCATGGAATCAAGGGTAATGCACCAGTATGGTGATGATCCAAAGGAAAGTGTGCATTAGTTGGTGATGATCCCAATGTTGCATGGTGACAAAACCAATGCATCATCTAAACTCAACTCAACTAGTCAAACTGAAGTGTCCACTGAAAGAGAATATTCTCCAGGTGTAATATTCTCCCCTAAAATATAGGAGACTGGATATTGACTAATTATGACTAGTAAATAAGGAAAACCCGTAGGAAAAAGAAATCCTAGGTATGTGTGAAGTAACTCCGACACCCCCCCTAAACATCATTATGGTGAAAATAAAGAATGGGTCCCAGCAACGAGGCCATGTTAGGTACCCAAATACAAAAGATACACTGAAATAAAGTGAGGAAAGAGGGAAAACCTCATGGGAAAAACCCCCCCTCAAGGTACAATGTATGTAATAAGAAGAACTATAGGTGCTAGTAAACTGTGTCCTTCACTCCAAGACAACTTTGCAAAGAATGGAACTTCTGCTCAGTGAAGGTCTTGGTGAAGATGTTTGTCATTTGTTCTGTTGAAGGACAGAACTATAGGTCGATGATAACCTCATGTACTAAGTCCTGGATGTAGTGCATGTGGATATCGATGTGCTTCGTCTATTGCCTCTTAAATGGATCTCTGCAGAAATTCAGAGTGCTCTGGTTGTCACACCAGATGATGATCGGTCGATGAAACTAAATGCCCAACTCAATGAGAAAATTTTGTAGCCACATAGCCTAAATGGTTATGTTAACTACCCCTATGTACTCTGCCTCGGCTGAAGATAAATCAATGGAAGCTTGCTTCTTGCTCGACCAACAGATAGGTCCGGAACCAAGATTGAGTGAGTAACCATATTTGGACTTGCGATTAGTGTTATCGCCAGCCCAGTCAGAATCAGTCAACCAGATGAGATATAGTGTACAGTCTATTTCATAATGAATCCCAAAGGTGATGGTGCCATGTACGTATCGAAGGATATGCTTTGCATCATTCCAATGTAGCTCATGCGGCTCCTGCATGAACCTGGAAACTGTGTCAACTGCATAGGAGAGGTCGAGTCTGGAGTGTGTGAGATACAACAAGCTCCCCACTAGTTGTTTGTACAATTTATTTTCAATCAGTGGAGTTTCCCCACCATCCTCAAGTTTGACTCCTAATAAGAAAGGATTCGAAGCAGACTTGCAGTCCGTCATGTGAAATATCTCAAGGAGATCTTCTGCATACTTGGCCTAGGACAGTTTGATGCTTGATGAATCCTGACTGATCTCGAGTCCAAGGAATAACTTTAGCGAACCCATGTACACAATCAAAAACCTGTGATGTAGAATCCTCTTGACTGCAGCAATTGCTGAAGTCGAGCAACCGGTGATCAACAAATCATCAACGTACATAACTAAGAGTAGAAGTGAATCAGCCAGCATGAGCATGTAAACATTCAGGTCTGATTTACAATGTACAAAGTTATCTGACAATAGGTAGGATTCCATCTTGGCATACCATGCCCTCGGAGCCCACTTGAGGCCATAAAGGGACTTCTTCAGTCGAAAGACCAAAGATGAGTCCTGCATAAATCCCTGGGGTTGCTCCATGTAGATATCCTCATAGAGATCACCATGAAGAAATGCATTCTTCACGTCCATCTGATGGACTTCCCATCCCTTGGCTGCCACAATGGAAAGTGCCAATCATATGGAATCCATCTTCGCTACTAGAGCGAAGGTCTCATCATAGTCAATACCATGAACCTGTTGAAAGCCTTTGAAAACAATCCTAGCTTTGTATATGCTAATTTGTCCATTTGTTGCACTATTTGTCCTATAAACCCATCTGCATTTCAAAATTTTCCTCCCAGAAGGAAGGGGAACCATATCCAAAGTCTGGTTCTTGAGGAGGGAGTTGTACTCCTCCTGCATGGAGGATTCACAAAAGGGATTTCCAACAGCCTCGCCATAAGACTGTGGATCTTAATATTGAACCAAGAAAAGATTTCTAGAGGAAAATGGTTCAATGGTAGTGAGTGCAACAGGAGGATCCTCAAAATCAGATCGAGTCCTCCTATTATTGGTTGGATCACCAACGAGATCTTTTGCATCCTGAAGAGTAGGTTGTGCCCACTTGGGCCTCTACTCTGTCTATGCAACTGCATCTAGATGCTCTAACTCTACATCTAACTGTACTGACTTTGAATCTAAATCATTTAATTCCTATGAATCAAAACTCTCGTCTAAAGAAGAGTTGGCATGTGCATTCTCATCATTTCATACAGGTGGAAGAATGAAGGTGTCTGCATGTGGTTGTTGAGGTACATGCGAGACGCTTTCCTCGATTTGGACACTAGGCTCAATGATGATCTGGTCCGAGGAAATATCAATAAGCATGTATCCCTTCACACCGTCGAGGTATCCAACAAAAATACACCCATTTCTCTTTTGATCAAGTGTTTTCCTCTTTTTAGAGGGAATCTAGGCCCATGCACGTGAACCGAAAATGCAAAAGTGGGTCACTTCCAGTTTGAGGCTACTCCAAGCCTCATATAGGGTCTTATACTTGATAGATCTATGGGGATATCTATTTTGGATGTATGTTACACAATTAAATGCTTCATCCCATAGTCTCTTTGGTAGTGACTTTGCATGCATCATGCAAGATGCCATCTCCTTTAGAGATTTTTTTTTCCACTCAGCAACTCCGTTTTGCTGCAGAGTATAGGGAACTGTGTGTTGCAACTGAATCCCTACCTCATGGAAATGATTATGGATCTCTTGATTGACATACTCTCCCCCGTTATCATATCAGAGGACTTTGATCTTCTTTCCATACTATGTCTCAACCAGGGCTTTGAAATATTTGAGGTGTTGAAAGACCTCGGATTTTTTCCTGAGAAAGTAGATCCATGTAAAACGTGAGAAATCATCAACAAAAATGAGAACAAACCTTGTTTTTTTTATAGATGGATGCGGAAAAGGACCCATAAGGTCATTGTGGATCAAATCTAAAGGTGCAGAAGCTCTCTGAGACTTTCCTTTGTCAAATTTCTCTTGAGGGTGTTTTCCGAGAACACATCCCTCACATACTCCCTTGGAGAAATGGATGTCTAGTATACCATCAACCAATATTTGCTTGCTAAGTTGTTGCATGTATCTAAAATTTAAATGTCCAAACCTTTCGTGCCATATCCTACTACTTTCATCAGCATGAGTAAGATGTAAAGCAGAATCAGGTTCAATGAATTCAGAAAAAGTATACAATCTAGACTGATGCTTTACCTCACCGGTAGAAACCCTGGAGTTGGTTTGCATGTCGTAGATGTCCACGAAATTTGGTCTGAATATGAATTTGTTTCTACTGTCAGAATTCTTTATCTGATACATGGAGAGAATATTGATGGAAAGTTTGGGAACGTGCAGCACATTCTCGAAGCTTTCGTTGGTGAGTTCAATCCTTCCTTTTTCGATGACTTCGACAGAAGAGTTGTCCCCCATCAGAATAGGAGGAAATTTGCATGCATCCAATGAATAATATGCTTCTTTTGATGCATCCATGTGATGTGATTCTCTTGAATCAACGATCCAAGCATTGGGAGAGGAGTTGATGGCAATCAAGGCATGGCTAGAATTGCCTTTCTTGAGATTCGGATCTTCTGGCTTGTTCTTATTGGCACCCTCGGGGATGCGATCTCCACGGTTGTTTTTCTGAAGTATTTTATACATTATATCTATTTTATTTTGCATGCATGTGGATTTTGGATGGCATCCTTTGTGACAGTACGAGCATTTCTCCCCTTTTCTTCCCTTTTCCCCTTTGGATCTGGAGGCATCGGTGAAGGGTTTTGTGTACCCTTCCTTCTTCGGATGTGCATGAGCTTTCCGTTTATATTTATCTTTAGATTTATGATATTTTTAGCTTCCATCTTGCACAATGAGTACATGTGCCCTTGGGACTTTGATTGTGCCCATGTTGATGAGATTGGTTTGCTCTTGTGTCAGGGATTCGATAAAGTCCTCAAGAGGAGGAATCTTCCAGGTGGCTCCAGAGGTGAATCTGAAAAAATGGAATGTGGATACGAATACAGAGAATTTAGGTCCGAAATTGGAGAGAATGGTGAGAACCATTTGTTTCTCCTCCTTCGATTTATCAACACCGCAAGATTTGAGTTGTGACAGTAAATCCTTGAATTTTGTAAAGAAATATTGGATATTGTCGAAGATTTTTGGATCCAATGTGAGAAGTTCCACCTCCAGAATGTGTCCCCTCATCTCACATTGTTTTCCAAAGATCCATTCCAAGGTGGTCCAAGCTTCATTGGGATTCTTATAGGAAGATATGTGAAAAATGAGATCGGGAGAAATAAGACTGCAAATTGTTCCAAGTGCCTCATCCCTACGATTTAAGTACTTGGATTTTTCTATGGATGATGTCAGTTCTATATCTATATTCAAGGATAACCTGTACAACCATCTGGTTTGGAGATGTATTGCTAATTTCTCCTTCCATGCAAAATAGTTGTAAGGTGTAAGAATGAATTCTTTTTTGAAATCCATCTTTTCGATGTCTTCAATCTTTTGTACCTGCAAAACAAATTTGGTGTATCTTTTGCTTAGCAGTCTGTCAGCTCCGATACCATGTAAATGTGTTGAAACTGCACAAAATAGATCTATATAGACAATAATACACACTTTTTCAGAGAGAAAAGGAGAAAGAAGAATAAGGAGAGAAAGAATGAAAGAATTCTCATTAACCGTTATGAATAATGAATAATTTACACATGATATACTCTATATAACTCAATAAGTGCGCATTGGAGGAGAACCAATGTGCCATAGTGATGGTATAGAGTGATCTGGACACATAGCAGTAGTTATGGGAGTGAACTGCTACCTAGTCTAGTCTCTCAGGCAGTTACGGGACTGAACTACCACCTAGCTGAGTTAGCTAGTCAACTAGTATTTAGTTAATTGACTGAACAGAGAGTAGTGAGGAGTAGATCAAGGAATCAAGGGTAATGTTCCATTCTGGTGATGATACCAAGGAAATTTGACATTAGCTGGTGATGATCCCAATGTTGCATGGTGACAAAACCAATGCAGCATCTAAACTCAACTCAACTAGTCAAACTGAAGTGTCAACTGAAAGATAATATTCTCCAGTGGAATATTCTCCCCTAAAATATAGGAGACTAGATAATGACTAATTATGACTAATAAACAAGGAAAAAACTTAGGAAAAATAAATCCTAGGTGTGTGTGAAGTAACTCCAACACTAGCACTTTCTTGCATGTGCATGGGAATATTTGAACAAGGTAGGCTAGTAATATCCAGCTTTGAGTATTTTATGGGTCATAGTATCACCTCCAAAAATTCCTCTAGAAGTTCCATCATGGGATAAAACTTTATCACCATCTTCCTTTTCAAGGCATCTCAAGAAGACACCATCATAATTTATTTTGCAGAATATTCCTTGGATGAGCTGATATTAGGTTGATTTGAGTCTGAGGGCCCTCTTCTTTTATGGTCCATATAATTTGGAGTTGTGTTGTGAGTTAGATAATAATTCATTTCATAGTACCATTGATCATATTTCATAGGAATGTAAAATAAGAGGGCCCTCAGACTCAAATCAACCCAATATCATGTCATCCAAGGAATAAAAAGATTTCTCTTTCAAATAAGATATAATCTTGATATAGTGTGTCCTTCGACATATCATTGCTTATCACATCCACCTATTTTTTTTTCTTACTAATTCAATAGCTATTTTGCATATTCCCTGACCTCTGATGATTTTAATAGGCTTAATTTTGAGGTCATACTCTTGTAAGGTTGTTATCCAGTTAGCCATTTTCTCCCCCAAATCCTTTTGTATCAGTAGATTTCTTACAGCATGATAAGGTACAATTATCTTGGTTTTTTACTTCATAAGGTAAGGTTTGAAATGATTTATATCTTTAAACACAACAAAGGCTTCTTTATCTACTTCAGGGTAGTCCAACTCTTCTCATTGTACTCCTGAAATCATAAAGGTGACGGGAAATTCATCTCCTGCTTGTTTTTTTTGTGTTAGAACAGTTGCAAATGTGATGTCTAAGGAAAATGTATAGAGTATAAACCCTCGACTGAAGTTTGGGCTTAACAATGTAGGAGATTGTACTATTTCTACTTTGATTCTATCAAAACACTCCTTTTATTTAGGACCCCATTTGAATTATTTATTGTTTATTATCATGGCTTGTAGGGGTTTCACCATTTCAACGAAGTTTGGGAAAAATCTCCTCACAAAATTAATCTTCCTGAGAAAAGACTGCATCGATTTTTTTTTATGAGGAGGAGGAATTTTAGCAAATCCTTCAGTCCTTTCAGGTTCAATTCTCATTTTTTGTTTGGGAATAATGAACCCTAAAAGTATTTCTTCATCAACTGCAAAAACATATTTTAGGGGATTGAGAGATATACCATATTTCCTACATCTGTTGAATACTCTTTTCAAATGGGCTATATGATCTTTTTTTCCTTTAGAGAAGATAATGATGTTGTCCACCTAGACTACTACATAGTATTTGATAAGGCCTCTAAAATAAATGTCCATTTCTCTTTGAAAGGTTTCCCCAATGTTGAACAACCAAAGGGAAATTTTCTATATGCAAATGTTCCCCATTTAGTCCTAAAAGTAGATTTCAATTGATCATCATTAGCAACACGAACATGGTTGTAACTATAAAAACCATCGAGTAGTGAGAGTGTTAAGCCCTAAATTGTGGCACATTACCACTTAATTGGGGAATATTACATTAGTAATGTTATTTTATTTATGTCAACTTGGGTCCATTAGTTGTAATTGTACCTCCTAGTCTCCTATATAAACCAAGGAGACCTTTTCATTTGGAATCATCTTGTATTTGGAAATTTATGTGGTGTATAAGGATATTTCCCCCTCGAAGAGGCTTATTATCTGAAACTATCTCTTTTTCAAGGCATTGAGTACTTATTCTAAGGTTTTTTAATGTTATTTCGATATTTGTTTCTTAACATTTTGTATCAGATCTCAAGGTCTTGGGGTTTCACTGCTGCATCTAAGACACCTTGTAATTTTCACTATAAATTTTTTTCTACGATGTTTCAGAAGGAACCCCTTGGAGGATATTTATCATATGGATCAAGGTATGTGAGGTTAAAATTTCATATCCTGAGGCATTATACTTTCATAGATATATCCTATGCAATATAGGGTTATGGAATCATCTTGAATTTAGTCATCGCAGAATTTTAGCTATAAACAATTTTTTGTTATGTTTCAGACCCTAAAACCTAGAGGCTATTCATAAAAATTATCAAGGTAATTGTGATAAAAAAATCCAACTTATGGGTCATCATACTTTTGTATATACACCCTATGTAAGATAGGGTATCTGACTAGTCATATTAACTAGTCTCAAACAAGTGTTTCGGGTAAAACAGTGATATTTTCTTCAGTGAGTATTCAAATTAAGTGAAACAAGTTGCATTGGACAGTGGAAAGTCTCTAGTATTTTTGGTGCAAATTTCAGATTCAAATATCATATATTGTGCTATTGGCACGCTTTAAAAGTATGCTCTTCTGGAAGGGACAAAAATCAGCAAGGTGTGGGGAAGTTACCATAACTTCCACTTGGCACATCCAATTTTGATCAAACCTATGGAATTGAAAAGAAGACATATCAGATAACTACAAAAAAAAAAATTCAGACCCAGAAGGGATGAAATTTTGAGATATGGTAGAGAAGGATCGTCTAGAAGAACCACCTCAAAATCAAGGTTTAAAAGTGATATGTGGCCAACATGCCACCAAAAAAGGGAACTTCTACACCAAATAATCCTCCAGACAGTCCTACTTGGACTCTTGATGAAGGTGAGGAAATGTGCAGGGAAATAAATGATTTACAAAAAAATACAGTAACAAAAGATTAACTACAAGGGATGATGGATTCAACTAAAGCTAAGTTGGAGGAAATAATGGATACTAAGATGGATGGTTTAAAAAGGGAGATCATGGAAGGATTGAAAATTTTCATAATAGAGAGGCCAGGTGAAAGCGAAAATGTATCCCATGAAATTCATGATGAGGACACAAGGAAGATGAAACAATACTAGAGAAACTCTAACTTTGGGTTGAAGACCAACCGTTTTCCTAAGACCGATATGAGGAAATTTGAAGGAAAGGATCCAATCACATGGATACTTCAGATGGAGCAATTATTTGATCTACATGATGTGCCACATACATAAAAGGTACAAATTGCTTATTAAATTTAGAACCCAATCAATTTGTGTGGTATCAATGGCTTTGTTCTCGCAAATCACTTGTCACTTGGACAATTTTCATGAAACAAATGATAACACACTATTAGGATACAAGGAGCAATACCTTCTTTAGCCAATTGATAAATATCAAGCAAAAGGGTTCAGTTGCGGAGCACATTGAGAACTTCTAAAGATTGAATATAAAGGTAACATATATTCCAGATGAGCACCTGATTGATGTATTCATAGGAAATTTAAAAGATAACATTCAACATGAGGCTATCCTTTGGGAACCCAAATCATTGGAGAATGAGTTCAGGGTGGCGAGAAATGTTGAAAGTAAAAATATGGCTATGGCTACTAGAAGGGCCACTCCTAACATCTATCGATAGAATAATGTTCCTTCCTCTAAAAAACCTCAACCTAAAAGGTTGACACTTCAACAATTGGAGGAAAGAAAATCAAAAGGTTTATGCTTTAATTGTGACATCAAGTACAGTAAGGGACATAAGTGTGGTGAGAAGAAATTATTCTACACATATTTTGAAGAGGAAGAAGAACAAGAACAAGAACCATCTCGATATGAAAATGTAGAAGAGATTTATTCTAAAGAGTTGACTCCCACGATATCATATAATGCATTGGTTGGAATTAGTACTCCTCAAACCCTCGAGATCAAAGGATATATCAAAAAGAAGAAGGTAATAGTCCTAATTGATTCTGGTAGTACTCATAATTGCATTCACTATAAATTAGCCAAAGCTCTCAATTGTTTTATATATAGCGCTAGAAT
The DNA here is from genome assembly GCA_010110895.2 of Picea sitchensis. Taxonomy (NCBI): domain Eukaryota; kingdom Viridiplantae; phylum Streptophyta; class Pinopsida; order Pinales; family Pinaceae; genus Picea; species Picea sitchensis. Next base: position 107,978 of record SNQJ01S0020948.1, read on the forward strand.
TTCAAGTAATGATTGCAAATGGAGGAACTATCAATTGCTCAGGAAAATTCCATAAGATCAATATTACTATGGGGGAATATGTAATGAATAGTCCAATGATTTCTATACCCATGGGTGGTGTTGATGGCGTACTAGGAGTCCAATGGTTACAATCATTGGGAACACTGGATTTTAATTTTCAAGAACTTTTCATGAAATTTTCATTGGAAGGAAAGGAAATTGAGTTAAGGAGTATCACAGGGAAACCCAGTAAGGTGATAATCTCTAATGCATGACAAAATTATTGAAATAGAGGCATCAAGGTGTAATTGTACAACTATGTTGATTATATGTTCAAACATATAATCCATTTATTCCCATATATCTCCAAGGGATGATTGATAAGCATTCCAAAGTATTTGAAGATATTCCCAAAGGTCTTCCACCCACTCAAAATCATGATCATGCTATTCACCTAATTCCTAGGAGTGTTCCTCCTAATATCAGGCCTTACAGATACCCTTATGCCCAGAAGAGTGAAATTGAGCGTATGGTTGAAGAAATGTTATAGGTTGGCATTATTATGCCTATCCAAAGTTCTTACTCTGCACCGGTGGTAATGGTACTAAAGAAAGAGGGCTCATGGCATATGTGTCCAAATTATAGAGAGATCAAAAATACCACTATTAAAGATAATTTTCTTGTTCCCGTCATTGATGAATTATTAGATGAACTACATGGAGAAATCTATTTCACAAAGTTGTATCTCCATTCAGGGTATCATCATATTAGAATGAAGGAAGCAGATATCCCAAAAATAGCATTTTGAACTCATGAAGGCCATTATGAATTTTTGGTCATACCTTTTTGTCTTACGAATTCACCTTCCACATTCCAAGGGTTGATGAATTCCATTTTCAAGCCCTTCCTTCAAAACTTTGTGTTAGTATTTTTTATGATATGCTAATCTATAGAAAATACTGGAAGGATCATGTTCGACATTTTGACAAGGTGCTACAACTACTAAAGGAGAAACAACTATATGCCAAACCATCCAAATGTTTCTTTGGGGTGAAGGAGGTAGAGTAT
>SNQJ01S0020948.1:112884-125153 GCA_010110895.2 Picea sitchensis
ATTGTATCTCATGAAGGTGTCAAGGTAGACCCTAACAATATTAAGGCCATGATGGACTGGTCGATTCCTAAAACATTGAATAATCTTATAGCATTTTTGGGTTTGACAGGTTACTACCATAAGTTTGTTCGTAACTATGGAAAAATAGAAGCACCTTTAATGAAATTAACTAAGAAGGATGAATTTTCATGGACTCTAGAGGCAACTCAAGATTTTGAACAACTTAAAGAGGCGATGTGCAAATCTCTTGTCTTGACCACACCAGACTTCACAAAAACCTTTATTATGGAATTTGATGCCTCGGGAAATGGCATTGGTGTTGTTATAATGCAATAAGGAAGGACCCCTACTTTTCAAACTTGGCCAATCAAGGGAAAGGACTTACACAAACCCATTTATGAGAAGGAAATGATGGCAATATTGTATGCAATGAAGAAATGGTGTCCTTACCTAATAGGTAGGCACTTCAAGGTCTAAGCAGATCATGATAGTCTTAAATACTTATTGGAACAAAGACCATCTTCAGAAGAACAACAAAAATGGGTGACCAAGATTTTGGGTTATCATTTTGAAATCATATACAAAAAAGGGAAGAAAAATGTTGTGGCAGATGCACTCTCAATAAAGGATGAAGATGTTGAGGCCTTTATCTGTTCTATCTTGATCATCCAACCTGATTGGATAATATAAGTGAGGGATAAATGAAAGAATGACGAAAATGTGTGGACTCTCATTCAAAGGTTGTAGCAGGATTCTAGTGCATCAGATACATTTACATGGAAAAATGATTCACTATGGTACAAATATCACTTATATTTATGTAAGAACTCCCAACTCAAACAAAATTTACCCTTGGAATTGCACACCTCTCTGGTAGGAGGGCACTCAGGATTTTGGAAAACATACCATAGGGTCAAGAAGGAATTTTTTGGGGATGGAATTAAAACTAATGTTCAAAGGTTTGTGGCAGAATGTTTGGTTTTCCAAAAATATAAGGTGGAAACAATTAAGACCTTGAGTCTTTTACAACCATTAGCCATCCTAAGTCAACGTTGGGAGGAGGTTTCCATGGATTTCATCACAGTTTTACCGAAGTCTAAAGGAAAGAGTGTCATTATGGTGATTGTTGATAGACTGACCAAGTATGCACACTTTTTTTCACTCTCTCATCCTTTCAAAGCTAGTACAGTTGTCACTTCATTCATGGAGATAGTTCAAAAGCTACATGGAAGACCAAAGATTATTGTATGTGACATAGATCCCAACTTCACTGGACATTTTTGGACAGAATTATTTTCTTTTTTGGGTACTCAATTGGCTCATAGGTCGTCTTATCATCCTCAATATGATGGACAAATCGAGATAGTGAACAAATGTCTGGAAGGATACCTTCATTGATTTGTCTCTGATAAACAAACACAATGGTTCAAATGGTTACCCTTGGCAGAATGGTGGTATAACACCTACTTTCATACTGCAACAAAAATGACACCATTTATGGCACTCTATGGATATCACCCACCTTCCATCACTTATTCTCTAAAATAAAAATCTAAGGTTCAAGTAGTGGAAGATCACATCGAGCATCAAAAACAAGCTCTCCAACTCTTAAAGGACAACTTTACCATGGCATGGAATCGCATGAAACAACAAGCATATCAACATCGTAGTGAAAGAAGTTTTGAAATAGGGGATTGGGTATTTTTAAGACTACAACCATACAAATAGATGTCCCTCAAGCAAGCTAAGAAGGATAATAAATTAACACCAAATTACTATGGCCCTTATAAGGTGTTGAAAAAGATTAGTACTATGGCATACAAATTGGAGTTGCCTCCATCTTTGTGATTACACACAGTTTTCCATGTTTCATGCTTAAAGAAGGTTATAGGTGACAAGATCCTAGTTCAAACTATATTTCTAGAAATTTACGAGGAAGGGAAAGTCATATTGGAGCCTATAGCTATCACTGGCACAATAATTCGCCAACTGAGGAATAGATCCATTTCAAAGTATCTCATTAAGTGGATGAAACGACATGCTAAAGATTCAACTTGGGAATATGAGTCTTTTATACAGAAACATCCATAATTATTGAATCATTGTGGACAACACTTGTCTGAAGGGGAGGGCCATGTTAAGCCCTAAATAGTGGCACATTACCCCAATTGGGGCATATTACATTAGTAATGTTATTTTATTTATGTCGGCTTGGGTCCATTAGTTGTAATTGTACCTCCTAGACTCTTATATATACCAAGGAGACCTTTTCATTTGGAATCATCTTGTATTTAGAAATTTATGTGGTGTATAAGGAGGTTTCCCCCTTGAAGAGGCTTATTATTTGAAATTCTCTCTTTTTCAAGGCGTTGAGTACTTATTTTGATTTTTTTTTATGCTATTTTGATATTTGGTTCTTAACAGATAGCATTTCAGAACCATATACACATTGCAAGATTCGCTCCATTGAAGGCACTGGATAATTTTCTTTCTCTAAAGCTTTATTGACATTTCTGAAATCGATGCAAAGCCTTATGTCTTCATTTTTCTTCCTTACAGGGACAAGATTTGAGATCCACTATGTGTGTCTGACTGGAAAGATTATTCTGGTAGCTAACATCTTATTAATCTCAACTTTTACTTGTGGCTCTAAGCTTGGGTGCATATTCCTCAACTTTTGTTGAAAAGGCTTGGTTTGTGGCTTCATAGGAATAACATGTTGAATAATCTTTGTGTCCTATGTATTGAGATCATCATACGTCCAAAAAATATATCTTTGTATTATTTAAATAAATTGTTGAAAGCTTACCTTTCTTCGGGAGAACATTTCTTTCCCAAGTTAATCATCTGGGGCATTTTATCATATCCCAAATTTATCACTTCAAATTGCAATGATGAGTTGTTGGTCTTGAAATTTGTCACCTTCTTAAACTTGTCTTGAAGGTCATAGAGTTTTTCCATTCTTATCACACTTTTGGGAATGTTGTTTATCAGAATCGGCTTGTTTTTTTCTATTGATTGATTGATAGAGTCTGGAACATCTCCATTGAGTTCTCTATCATGTTGATCTTCCTCTATGATGGATTCCTTGAAGGTGTCTTCTAGGTGTAAGAAACTGAAAATCTTCTTGTCATCGTCAAATACCCTACAATTGGTTACATTATCAGGTATCGACAGTCTATAAATGAGTTCCAAGGAAAATGTATCAGGTAATAAGTTCTCAGAAGAAATAAGACTAGAAGCTACATTGGCTAATAAATCAGCATTAGAATTTAAAGAGTGAGGAACAAGACTAATATTAAATGCATCAAATGGCTTAATCAATTCCCATACCTCATGCTCGTAGTGTTTAATATGATTGGAGAGACAATGTATGTTGTTTCTTACCTACCTTATGACAATCTCATAGTCACCAAATACCTTTATCTTCTTGGCTTTCAAGTCAAATTCTTTCTTTAATCCTTGTAGCAGGGCCTCATATTCAGTTGTATTATTTTTTCATTGGAACTCTAGCCTGCATGTTATCATGACTTTCTTTCCATTTGGGTCTTTTAGAATTTAGCCAGCACCTGCACCTTCAACATATTTTGACCCATAAAAAAAAAAATCCACATATTAGGGTCTCTTTTTAGATTATGAATGGACTTGGGATTTTCTTTTGTTTCAATATTAGTGGGGTTAGTACATTAAGAAAAAACTTATATCTTATCTCTACATACTAAGTTAGAATGTACATTTTCCTAACTATTTGCATTAGTTATATTATAGTGTGTCTCTACAATTTGAGTGCAATGAATGATTTCATATTGTCTGTTTGATTCCGCATAGGATGAGGTCTCGACACAATAATTTCCAAAGAATGAATCACATGAATAATTACTGAGAACGAAATGATTAAACATTATAGATTCCTTTGAATCATTCAAGTCTATCACCACATGTTTCATGTATCACTCCCTATCAATCCTTATCTTTTTTGGTTTTCCATTATAGGGTATCCAAAGGTGTGACTAGTCTGTGGAAAAATATCCTTTAAGTGTAGCAGACTAGTTTTTGCTCAAAATAATTCCATAGGTGTTAGGTATGTCCACAACTATGATGTCGATAGTTTGATGTATCTTAGGGTTTGAATACATTCTGGTTAAAAAAAAAATCAATTCCCTTATCACTTTAACTTTGGTTATGTCAAGCCATATAATTTGAATGTCAGATTGTTCAAGCTTGACGTTAAGTTTTTCACATACTTTAAAATGAATCACGTTTGAAGAGGCACCAGAATTCATCATACAATTATGTACATTCCTCTTAAAAATCTTGAAAGAAAATAGGAAAGGTGGAGTAGTGGATCTAGACCTTTTCCCTCATACGGAAGCATTCACAGCTACCTGACTTTTAGGTTTATGGGTATTGTCATATGGGGAATATTTACTTGTTTCTTTCTTTGCTCCCATGTTTATTTCTTTAGAATTTTTTGCAGTCTTACCTTGAAGTGTTTTGATAAAATTATCTTGAATTTGAGGAAGCTTAATAAGCTTGAATAGAGAAATATTGGCCTTAGTTCTTTTCAGGTCTTCCAAGAAATAATATTCTAATTTTGTGGAGGTATTAGAAGGAACAATCATTTTGGAAGGAGTATCTTGTGTTTTTTGTGTGTGAGGAGCATCTTTAGGAGGTTCAGAATAAGTAGGGGTTTCTGAGGAAGTCTTGTTTCTTGCACTTCTAGTGGTTACAACATTATGGGACATATGTATTTCTTTTGTTTATCCTTCTTCGTCCACTCCAAATGCAATGTCGCAAAATGAATTCACTTGTTCCTCAAGTACTTCATCTAATTCTTGGGTTTTTTCCAATTGTTCCTTTTCATATTTGTTACGATGAATAACTCTCTATGGTTTGGGGTAGGACCACAACAAACATAACGACACCTAGAAATCAACTCTAATCTCAAGTATGCTAAACAAATGGAAATCCCAACAAAAGAAAGGATAAAATCCTACCTCTTTCGGACATCCGTAGGATACCATCGTTGAGCTCACGATCCAATGCTAGATACCTACAACTTGTCCTCAACATTCATGATACACAAGAATATGGAAAATATATGAAATTTTAGCATATAAACTAGCATAGTCCATCAACATGTATAGCAAATTTACCCATGGAAAACAATACAAATATTTGCAACATATAATTGGACGAAAAAAGAGTATTTATATTAATATAATCAGTAGAAGTACATAGGTGACAACCTTTTGTATAGGCACTCATCACAACCGAGAAAATAATTCCCTCCACCTGGGCCTTCACCACTTCAATCCTCCACAAGGCAAGCTCACACGTTTTAGGAGTAATTGGGTTCCTCCTTCACAAAATAGGGAGATCTTGGGGGATGAAGATAAGGGAAGTTCATACTTAAAGGACAAAGGGATGCAGACTCAATATGAGGCGAAATTTCTCTAGAGTGTATTTTCTCTCAAATTTTTTATCTCCTCTTCAAGGCTTGTATATGGCTGAATTTATATCCTCCAAAGGGAATTGAAGGGTCGAATCATAGCGTTTTCGTCATATGAAAATCCAAGGATTATGGATCCCATGAATTAGCATTGAAAACCCAAGATATTTTTAATTTTGAGCATAAAACCAGATGTATGTGGGTTTTAATGGAGCAACCTACGTATATGCATGTTTTCTAACTGTAGCCTGCGTGTATGCACAAAAAATTGAATTTTTAACTTTGGATTGAGAAAAATGGGGGAATTAAGTGTACAGAGGGAAAGAGAAGGCCACCAAAGTATGATGCATAGAGTGTGGCAAAAATTGATATAACAATCTTCCTCTCCCTATTTAGATTCAAATACATTTCCAGTGGCCTAATGTTGTAGGGCTCTTGTTGGACATGATTTTATGGTGTTGGAATTGATGTCAAAAAGGGTATGTGATGTTGGTATTGGCTTTGATGCAAAGAGGTCAATATTATGGTCATTGTCATCAAAATTGTGCATATGATATTGTAAAAATCATGCATTGTCTAAACAATCAATACTTATGGACACTAACTTTGTCCCATCTAAATCCAAAGGGGGAAGATCAAAGTCTGGTGCTCAATAAAATGTGTAAAAGGGTATGTTATGAAAGTCACTATTAGACATCTTGATCTTCGACTTGGATAACCTCGAATTATATTGTCGTCGACTCTGACTTGGATAACTTCGACTAGCATTGTCTTCGACTTCGATTTGGATAACTTCGAATTGCATTGCCTCTGACTTCAACTTGGATAAATTTGACTTTCATTGCCTCCAACTTCTACTTGCATTGCCTCCAACTTCAACTTACATTTCCTCTAACTTTGACTTGCATTGCCTCCAACTTTGACTTGCATTTCCTTCGACCTCGACTTGATAACTTCAACTTGCATTTATTGACTCTTGGTCAAATCAAATTTGGTTGACTTACTATGAATCGACCCGACCTGCATTTTGGCCAAATCATTTTTCCCATTTTGACTTCTGGGTCATCAACTCTATTTTATTTTCTGACTCGACTTGTGGCTTGAGTGGCCAAGAATTTCATGTCATATAAACAGTAAGAGTTTTAATTGTTTTAAATAGATAATTTTGTTTTGGTGAGATAGATAGGCTATAGGCCTCTTGTTTACAGATCAGACATATTAATATTCAATGATCCAGCAAATACAATATGCCTGGAGTGACTATAGAGGAATATCTATTGGATTGTTGAGGTCAACGGACAATGAAATCATAAATTCTATGGATCGAAAATGGGCAAAGAAGATTGATCGTAGATCGTTGGATAGATATGGAAGTGTGAGAACAAAATAAGAAGACTCAATCCATAACTGAGATCGACTCATAAAGACTAAAAATATGATTAAAGATAATTAACACCTCAGGATCAGGGTTTGTTCAAGAATTGTTACAAAAACAGTAAACATTTTTTAGCACCCACATATTCCACTAATGATGAACAACTTACAAGGTATTTTGAAGTCTTTTGAATTAACGACAAAAAAAATTACTGACAAAATGTTAGCATTATTATTAAATTAAATGAAGAGGTCCATTGTTTCATACAAAGAGGCACAGTGTTTCAAATTCATACATATCGGAATACTATATAAACAAAAAGGTATAATGCAAGGAGAGTGTCTTTGTGGTCTAATTCAAAAGATAAAAAACAGAAGGAGATTCCAAGAAAGTATATGAAACCTAAAACATACACATGAAGTGAGGGTGTAAAGGAGGAGAAAGGGAGGATTGGATTCCTCTACAGGTTGGAGCCTGAAACAGGGAATTGCATCTTCCTCAAGTTGGTGCTTGAAAAAAATAGGATTGGAGTCCTCTATAGGTTGGAGCCTAATCTACAGGGAGTTGGTGCTTGGAAAATAGGGGATTGATGTCTCCTTGATTTGGTGCTCAAAAGAAGAGAGATTGGTGTCTCCTACAAACTGTAAATTATAAATGAAACATAATGTTTTTATGATTGTTACATTTAAAATTCAGAGTTATGTACATTCTTGTTGATATATTGTTATAAATTAAAAAAGAATTAATTTAATTTGAGTAAAATAAGTAATACTTATTCACCCCCTCCCCCCCTCTCAATATTGAACAACATTCCAAAAATTGGTATCAAAGAAGGTTCCTTCACCACAGTCTAACCACTAGAAGGCTTATTCTAATAAATCCAATGAATCAACAAGAAGGAATGTCCTCCAACAGAGCACCATTGTTCAAAGGAAATGATTATTCATTTTGGAGTATAAGGATGAGAAGTTACCAGATGGCTCTTGGATGTGATGTTTGGATATCTATGGTAAATGGTTACATTGCACCAACTACTTCACCTTCAGATGTTGCTGCAAAGAAACTCTGCAACGATAATTCAAGGGTTTTTAATGCAATTCTGGGTGGATTATAAAATACTATATTTTTAGAAGTGATGCATTGTAAGTCAGCAAAAGAAATCTAGGACAAAATTAAAGTAATATATGAAGAAGATGGAAAATTCAAGCAAGCCAAACTTCAAACATACATAGGGCATCTTGAAAGTCTGAATATGAAAGAGGAAGAAAGCATTGAATAATACTTTCAAAGAGTGGATGAAATAGTCAATTCAATCAAAGCATTGGGACAAGAATTAAAAGACAAAATTATTTTCCAAAAGGTGTTGAGACCATTACCAATGAGATATGATGCCAAGGGAATATTGAGAAGACCTTGACAAACTTACAATGGATGAACTTCATGGGATTCTTATAGGCTATGAAATGAGAATCGAGCAAGAAAAGTCATCAAAAAGGGAAACATCCTTCAAATCATAAAAAACAACAAAGAATCATGAGCATGTGCCAAATGAAAATCACTCAGACATATCAGATGAAGAAGAGGCCAATTTGATAAGGAAACTCCAGAAAGGATCTTGGAAATATAAGGGAAGTTACCCCTCAAGTGCTTCAACGGTGGAAAAGTTAGGATTTTTCCCTCTAAATGTCCCTATCCAAAGCATGTGGATAGTGATCATGAAGATACTTATAACCAAAAATAACTTAAGAAGAGAAAAACTGGAAACGAGAAGAAATTATACAAGAAAAAGAAAAACTTCTACTCCAAAGAAGACAGTAGTTCATCTGACATGAGTGAAGATGATGAGATGAAAATTTTATTTATGGGCATAGAATCTCAAAATAATGTTGTTGATAATGAAAAAAACTCTGAAGTTGAAGGAGAGCTTATTAGTTCTCTTGAAGAACTGAGAAAATATAAAAAGAAGAACAAATCGTTAAAGAACAATTATTAGAATATGAAGAAAATCAAAAATCAAAATAAAAGGAAGTTCCAATAACCATCAAGGAATCAGAAAAAATCATTATTGATTTGAAGACTCAACTCCAAGAAGTCAAAAGAATTGAAGAAGTCATAATTAAACAACTCAATGAAAATCAATTAGACTGTGAAAAGCTAGAGGCTAAAATTGTTTTTCTAAAGAGAGAACTTAAGAAAGGAAACAACCAATCATGATTTGAAAACAGTTCAAGAATCTTGAATGATATTATTAACAGTCAAATATTATCAAGCAATAAGTCAATATTGGGTTATGATCAAAATAATACTAACAAAGGATCTAACTCTACATCTCAGGAAACTAACAAAAATCCAAAAATTTATGTAGTTTCCTTTCAAATCTCTTTTAAAAAGGAAGAAAGAAAAATAAAGATTGATTCTAATCAAAAGTAATTTTCTCTCCCTTCAAAAGAAAATGAATATAGAATGAACACAATTACAAGAAGAACTCCCCCCAAAAGGTATCAACATCTCTTTCTTGGCTATTGTTTCTATTGCAATAATTTTGGGCATAAAGCATTACATTGTAGAGCTTATGGAAAGAAAAATCATCAGAATGTTCTAAGATATGGTTATACGAACAACAAGAATAATAATAATCAAGATAATAGAAACTATAATTCATTCTTTCTATTACAAGATTACAATGTTGAATTCTACAACTGAAACAATTATGGTCACAAAGCTAGTGATTGTAGACTACCAAAGCATCACATAAAAACTTCCAAGATTCAATAAGAAAAGCATAAGAAGATGTTGGGCGCGGGCCAATTTTGAGGAAACGTTCATTTTTGGAAAGTAAAGCTTAATTTGGAAAAAAATAGCTAGCGGGAAAAGTAACACATGCAGGGAAAAGCCACATGAAAACGAGGAAAGCATGCAAGGCGCGCATGCAGTAAAACCAAACACGCTAGTGTTAGGGGTTTTGTAAGAGATTGTAATGGCTGATAAGCTGAAAATTAGTATAAATAAGTACCTAGGAGGTCTAGGTCGAGGCTGTTGAGTTTTTTTTTGTTCGGTTAAGGAAAAACAGTAAGATCTGATGCCATTTTTGTAAGTTGTTGATCTATAGGAGATTCAAGTAGCTAGATCTTGAGGGTTAAATTGCAGGTTGAGGAGCCTGGTGCAATCTAGTCAGCCTCACAGAGGTTGTGGAACCTGTTTCATGAGTGTATGATCAAAATCGTAGTGTGTGCGACGCCATATATTATAGAAATATGAATAAAAGAGACTAAGAAGCCATATCTTTGTGGACGTAGCCCACGACGGGGTGAACCACGGTAACACCTGTGTTATGTGTTGTGATTGATTGCATGTTTACCTTCTGCAAGTAGTTAGACTATGAATGGATGAATGGATAATTTTGTGAGATATGTTATATGTTAGATCTCTTAGAATGCATGCATATACTTAATAGATGAATGAACCTTAACAATAATAAATCGAGTGATCAGTTTAAGGCTTGAGAAAGATAATTTACAATCCTAGATCCCCACTCTTTCCTAGACTACAAGCATTTGAGCATTGCAGTCACCCATAGGACTATCTCGGGTGAGACTGCATAGTACAGTCTGTGTGATGTGTTGCCTTCTAGTTTACCAGGAGGGCCGATAGTTTTAGAGGGTTTTGTTGGAAACCTGTTCAAATATGAACCTGGGTCATCCCAAGAGTAGGAAGAGAGATTAATAACCAACATAAGACATGGAAAGAAAAACAAATGGAAGAAAAGGAAATAGAGTGTAAGGTAGACTTATATGCTAAAGATAAAAGGAGTCAATGGTACATTGACAGTGGATGTTCAAAGCATATGATAGGAGATCAAAACAAAGTCCTTAGTCTCAAAAAGGAAAGAAAAAGGAAGAGTTACTTTGTAGATAATGTATCTGCCAAGATACTTGGAAAGGTTACAGTTAGTATAGGAAATAATAGAGCTAAAGAAAAAAATGTTTTATTAGTTGAAGATATGAAGCCTAATCTCTTCAGTGTGAGCCAAACATGTGATCAAGGACACATACTCATATTTGACTCTTAAAAATGTGAAATTAGAAAAGAAGGCTCAAGAAAATTAGTGGTTGTTGCACCTAGGACATCAAGCGATGTATATATATTAAACATAGAAGAAGAAGGAAAATGTTGCATGAGCCAAATAGATAAAAGTTGGCTATGGAACAAAAGAATGGGGCATATAAGTTTTGACAATTTGATAAAAGTTAGTAAAAAGGAAGTTGTGAAAGATATGCCAAAGATTATTAAACCTTCAAACTTTGTTTGTAGGCACTACCAACATGGAAAGCAGACAAGAGTAAGATTCAATACAAAAGAATACTCTACATCAAAACCATTAGAACTTGTTCACACTAAGCTCTGTGGACCAACAAGAACTAAAAGAATGCAAGGTGAAAATTACTTCATTGTACTCATTGATGACTATACAAGGATGACTTAGGTATATTTTCTTAAAGGGAAATTGGAAGCATTCAACAAATTTAAAGTCTTCAAAGCACGTGTTGAAAATGAGACTGATCTCAAAATCAAGTGCTTAAGATCATAAAATGGAGGGGAATTTACCTCAGATGAATTCAATGAGTTTTTTGAAGCTCATGGAATTAAACACACTTTTCATCTCCAAGAACTCCTCAAAAAAATGGAGTTGCTGAAAAGAAAAATAGAATTTTCCAAGAAGCAACCAGAACTATGTTAAATGAAGCTAAACTCCCTAATATCTATTGGAGAGAAGCAGTATATACAACAGTATATATACTTAACAGAGAATAACTTAGAGTTAACCATGACAAGACACCATATGAGTTGTGGTTTGGAAAACCAGTATCAGTAAAACACTCCAGAGTCTTTGGGAGCAAATGCTATATAAAAAGACATTATGATAATCTAGGAAAATTTGATTCCAGATCAAATGAAGGAATATTTCTTGGTTACTCATTCAATAAAAAGGCCTACAGATGTTATAGTTTGAGGCTTCATATAATTATGGAAAGTGCAAATGTAAAGGTAGATGATATAACATCAAGAAGAATCAAATCTCAAGACAATTCACAAGTTGATGAAAGAAGAAGAGATGATGATGATGATGAGGAAACTAAAGAAATACAAGAAGAAGAATCACAAAGTGAAGAAGAAAATGAAGAGGAAGAATCACCAAGACAAGAGTCAAAAACACCATCAAGAAGAGTACAAAGAGATCATCTTGAAAGTCAAATCATAGGCAACAAAAGTGTTGGAGTTGAAACAAGAGGAAGGATAGCATATGAATCAGAACAAGAAATTCTCTCCTTAATATAACCAAAAACATTTATAGAAGCCATCAGAAATGAAGATTAGATCAAAGCCATGAATGAAGAGCTTGATCAAATAGAGAAGAATCGGACCTGGGAGCTTGTGCCAAGA
>SNQJ01S0020949.1:0-24563 GCA_010110895.2 Picea sitchensis
GATGATTTTGTAGATCACGTTGCACAGGGCTATGGGTCTGAACTGTTTGGGGTTTGTGACTCGTTCTTCCTTCGGGATGAGGGTGAGAAAGGTGGCGTTAAGAGCTGGCAATACCAGTCCTGAAGCTCGTGATTCTTCTACCGTCTCCCATACCTCGTGTTTGATCAGGTCCCAGCAGTGGTGGAAAAAATCTGTGGTGAATCCATCCGGTCCGGGGGCTTTTCCTGGAGGCATGGTTTTGACTGCGTGGGTGACTTCTTCCATGGAAATGGGCCTTGTTAGCGCTGCATTCTGCTCCGGAGTGACCAGCAATGGTATGTGCGCTGTGACCCTCTGGATGGCTTCGGTTCTATCAACATTTGGTTCCGTGAGCAGGTCCTGATAATAGCCGAGCAACTCTTCCTCAATTTTGGCATGTTCTTTGATGATGTGACCGTGGCCATCTTCTAGTTGGGTGATCCTGTTGATATGTCTCCTGTGTATCATGGCTCGGTGAAAGAATTTTGTGTTTCTCTCTCCTTCCTTGAGCCACTGCACTCGGGATTTTTGTTTCCAGAGGATCTCCTCTTGCTTTCTTCTGTTCTCTAGTTGTTCCTGTAGATGGGCCTCTTCTTCCATGAGTTCTGTTGTTCTGACGCCCGAGATGAAGATTTTCTGGAGGTCCCCCCAACCGGCTTTCTAGATCCTTGATGCTTTGGAGTATATCACCGAAGCTATTCTTATTCCAATGTTTCAACCTTTGTTTAAAGTTTTTAAGCCGTTGCTGGAGTTTGTACATTTTGGATCCATGGTCTATTTCTGCTTGTACCCGCCAGGATTTGGCCAGTCGCTGGAAGTCCGGGTGTTGTAGCCAAAATTTCTCAAATCGAAAAGGCTTGTATCTGGGTGGGTCGTTCAGATTTAGCTGCAGCGCTATGGGCCAATGATCTGAGCCTGCTGTTGGTAGAATGAGGTTGATGATGTGGCCGTGGCTGTCTTCTAGTTGTGTGATCCTGTTGATATGTCTCCTGTGTATCATTGTTCTGTGGAAGAATTTTGTGTTTCTCTCTCTCTCCCTCCTTGGAGCCCGTACTCTCGATTTTGCTTCCAGAGGATCTCCTTGTTTTTCTTCTTTCCTCTAGTTGTTCCTGTAGGTGGGCCTCTTCTTCCATGAGTTCTGTGGTTCTGACGCCCGATATGAAGGTTTTCTGGAGGTCCCCCAACCGGCTTTCTAGATCCTTGATACTTTGGAGTATATCGCCGAAGCTATTCTTGTTCCAAAGTTTCAACCTTTGTTTGAAGTTTTTAAGCCGTTGCTTGAGTTTGTACATTTTGGATCCATGTTCTATTTTCGCTTGCTTCTTCCACCAGATTTGGCCGTGCCGAACCGTTGTAGCCAAAATTTCTCAAATCGAAAGGGCTTGTAACCGAGGTCGCTCAGATTTAGTCGCGAACGCCAGGCCGCGACCGAGCCCCATTGCTGGTAGAATGATACCGGCCCGCATAGAGCCGATTCTGTAGAAGTTCTTCAAGATAAGAGAAGTGCCGAATGACAGTACATGTCGCTGTCTCGACCGCGACAGGGATCCGTGTGAAGGTGCCATTGCTTGTTTCCATATCTACCAATTTTAGATTGTCGATGAGGGCTCTAAACTTACCGGCCGCCTTGTTCAAGCTTCTTGGTGCCGCCTATTTTCTCCTCCAGCGTCAGGATCATATTGAAATATCCCCTATGATCCGGCCAAGGGATGATCAGTAGTCACCGCTGCAAGAAATTGCCTTTATTCCGACATGGTGGTTAAATTCAGAGGACGTTGGTGATGAAGCGCCTTTCCCCGAAGCCGATCCAATGACTCCAAACAGCTTTATCGTGTTTTTTCGCTGTAGAAGGGTCGTTGAGTGTGATGTCAGGCGTGATCCCATAGGACAGCTGTGCCCCGAGGTTCCTGCTGAATCGATTGTTAAAGAGTCTATTGCCCTCCATATGCGCTAGATGACGCTTCTGGCTTCCTCTCCTCGCATTTGGTTAGTTTCTCAGAATATCGAATGTCTGCTTTTTCTGCTATGATGCGCCAGAGAGTCCACAAGGCGGATCTACCGCTCAATCCTCCGATGTTCCAGGTGATGACTTTCTATTTTTAAGAGGGGCTGAGTGAGGTATCCCTCCCAGAGATTTTGATCAATTCGAAGTTAATCATCAAATTTCGCTTCCTTGATCGGGAATTAAGAAGGATTTTCGGCCCCTTCGCTTGTTTTCTGGGACTTCTTCATCCGAGTTTGATCCGGCCGCGCAGTGCCGAAAGCCGCTGCCTGCGGATCTCAGCCGATGAATTTTAGAAAGACTTTGTGGACTTTGTGCAATTGGTCTTCTGGGAGGGTGTGCAGATCTTTTTTGGTTGAGTGCTTCCTCCAACTTTTCCAGGTCTATTCCTGCTAGGTCTCGGTCGTCAATCAGCATGGGGGTGTCGCCTTCTCCGTCTTCTTTCTTAGCTGCGTGGGTTTCCCCTGTTGTAGGGTTGGGATTGATATTGGGGCCGTTTGTTGGCTTCATGAGCTCTCAGCGGATCTTGTATTTCCTCATTCTAAGCACCGTCCAAGATCTCGTGACGAGTTTTGGTGGCTGCATTTTTGACCGGTGTCTCGATTGGTTTTTTTAGATTACTCCTTTTGTTGTGACAAAGGTAGCTTATCCTTCCAAGTAGAAAGTGTCGTTTTCTTTCGCAGCCTGTTTGATGAGAGGGGAGTCCCTAAATAGGTGACCGTGCTCATGGCATCTCCTATGACCTTAAAAGGGATGTGCTCAGAATTCAGAGTTTGTGTCCAAATTCTCATCTTGGTATCTGGCAAAGTCACCGAACTGTGCAACAAGCTTTTAGAGATGTTCATAAACTAAATCCCGCATAAGATGTGTATCGCTCAAGCCATGGCCTCGGTGTTTCTTTACAAAGTTTCCATGGCATGTTTATGCCCATGAGGATCTCTTTCCAACCGTAACTCCTCGGGTAGGGAGTATACATCTGCATACAGGCCATGGTGAAATCTTCTTGTCCGGCTAAATCTTTCCTCATCTTGTTTAAGAACAAATGAGTTGTAAAAGTATGTCCCTCCTTCAAAGATTCTATCCTTGTCCTCAAGATTAAAGACGATGGTGAAGAAACCCTTGGAGCCGAAGGCACCTCATATTCTCCTTGGGGTTCCACCAATGTTTGATCCACTTATTTAGATCCTCCTTCAGGGCCAAAGGCCCAAGAATTTCCTGTCAAGGGCTTGTTCTTCATGAACTGGTAGGTGTGTTCTCCCACCCTAGTCGAGCCGACAGATATCTTGGAGATTTTTTCAAGTTGTGGAATGCATTACCTGGCTCCCAAGTCCGTGGCATTTTGGTCTGGGATGTTCCTGCTTCTATATCCATTTCCGTTCTCAGACCTTTCTCCCTAGCTAAGAGTTGCTCCTCATTCAAGGCGGCGTCTGTCCCTTATCTGCGGCGGCGGTTCAAAGGTGGGTCGTCTTGCTCTGGCACCGGCTTTGTCGTTGGCCGCCACATTGCGGTAAGAGGGGGGTTTCCCCCCCTCCCCCTCGCCCATGTCTGTGTATCACTTGCCCACGAATGATCTAGTTCGCGCCTGCCTGGATGCTGCGCCTGGTAAGGAGATCTTGCTGCGGCTGCCTATGCCGTGAGGGTGTTAGGGTTTCGCATCAGAGCCTTCCTTGTCTACTTCATTTCTGCTCCATAATATTTTTTTAATTAATCAAGTGTTATATATATAAATTTTAAATGAAACTATTTAAAGTCAAAGAACTCTAAATTATTAGAAAAAAAAATTTCTTCTTAAAGAACAATTTTCACTCTTCAATTTTAATATATTTATAGAATATATCATGATATATTTCTAGTAATATTAACAATTATGCGTTTATAGAATATATCATGATATAATATTATTGAGAACTTGGAACTTTGAACAAGAGATTTATATAGTGTATTGAAGATATCATAATTTGTGTTATAATTAGTGATATGAGAGTTAAATGAGAGATTGATGAGTTTTTGATATTCAATTTTGAAATTAGTAAAGTTTTTTTATAATTTTTAATTATTGAAAAAAAAAAATTTATTCTTAAATTTAGTATATTTTTAGTATATTTTTATAAATAGAATACGTAGTTTACTTTAAACTCAATTTCTATAAGATATATGCAAAAATGAGTTCTTAGCCTACCAAACACATACTCTTTAAAATATTATTTGAAGGAGTGAATCGCTACTCCAATTATTCATTCCAATTATCAATTAAAGTATTATTGAATCCCAAGACAAATAGATTGTATCTACCATCAAAGGACTCAGGTGATGGATTTTCCCATTTACATTAGGGGAAACACGATCACTTCTTTTTATTTTCATTTCAAGTAATATTAAGCTCAGTCATGGGTGGATGAATAATTTGTAGTGGCCCAACATCCAATACCTTCCTTGTAGTTGAGAATTATATCTCTATCTATGTATGAGTCATTTTGTCTTAATTATTATTTTATTAAAAATTAGTGAAAAAAACATTTTATATATATAACTAGTATAATTTATATAATTGTAAAAAAATTTATTTTTTATATAAATATAAATTATATTTTAGAATATATTTATTCACTAAAATAATTATTAATAAATTATAAAAAAAATATTTAACACAAATTTCATTAATCAACAAACAAATATAAATATAGAAATTAACATATAAAATATAAAAATTAACAAATAAAAGTTAAAATGTGACATCCGATCTCTCTAGTCTAAGCAACTTGATTGCATTTGTTTTTTCTAGTTTATTCAATACTAAGCGTGTACCTAGATACTACAATATCTCAACAATCCAGTCTAACATTCAAATATCGATGCACATCAATTCTAGAGTCTGGTGTTCAAGTAACAAATTGCATAACTTTCTGGTTGTCAATGCTATGAACCAATGGTAATTCTAGTTAGATAACAATTAAGTAAGAAATTGTTATGACATCCAGTCTAACATTCAAATATCGATGCACATCAGTTCTAGAGTCCAATGTTCAAGTAACAAATTGCATAGCTTTATGGTGGTCAATGCTAGGAACCAATGTTAATTCTAGATAGATAACAATTAAGTAAGAATTGTTATGTCATAGCACAATTTTGTTACTAGAATGATAATGAAATATTCATAGTATAATTATGGTAAGAAAATGTAGATATGCATGCAGAACATTAAAAACATGTAGGAACCCATGTAAAAAAAATATGAAAGCAAACGTCGTGCATAGAAATTTGTGATATAATTGTATCAAACTTTATTTTCCTTCTTCATAAGAATATCGTTTTTCCAAGTGTTACATAGGATGCATTTAAATTTTTGCTTTGGACAATTGTAACATCTAAGAAAATAAGAATTAATAAAATAACAAGATCTCTTTTATTTTTTTAATTTAAACAATAAAAACCATGATAACTATTCAACCATTAAAACCTACGAACCACCTACAACATTAAACTATACATCATAATGAAAAACGAACAACCATTCCACATCATCTTGTACCGAGTTTTGAACCAAGTTGATTTTGGACTGAAGATAAAAAAAATATTTGGTTAATTATGCTTAATATTACTATGCGGTACATAAACCACCATCTAAAAATATAATTCCAAATTTTGAAATTGTTAATAGCATGAAGAGATTAACATGGTTTTCCCACCTACACAAAACCTATACTATAAATTCTCTTGAAATATTGATCGTGATTTATCTTCTAGTTTAATTAACATGGCATATTAATGCAAACAAGATTTATTCTAGTGATGGAATGGTATGAGTAGGTGTGTTGGGAATTTTCTTTTATGAGTGAGCAAAATATCCTTTGTTAAGCTAGGTTCTAAATTAAATAACAAACAATTGTTAATTATGAGAGAATTATAAGGGTATTATTGCATATAAACAAAACAATAGAATATGTATACAATTAAATTACAAATTAAACAACGAGGATATCATTCAAACATAAATATTTGGAGAGAAACAACAATACTCATATCATATTAAAGCAAATTTAAGGTTAAAATGGCCCATATAATTGGAAATTTAATAGCAATAGAATTTCAAAGAATTGAGTCAACTATAATGTTTGAGTTGGACATATAAAAGTCAAGGATTTTTACCTGACATATTTTTATAGAGAGTGCACTTGATTGAGAATATTATTCTCCTAGATAAGTGCACACAATTCTCCTTAAGTATTTAGTTCTATTATGAGTTCTCACTTGTGCATGGCTAACTCCATTTATGGCTAGTTAATTGATACTAAGAGGGAGTTTATTTTTGTTGTTACATGAGCATGCACTAGAAGCTCAACCTAGTTCACATTACTCCTCTTGTGGAGAGTTCTATATATTGTACTCGCGATCAAGGATTAATACAAGGCGATTCGAGTTGGTTTATTAGTCTCTTATGTGTGAAGATTGATTCTATTTTTCTCTCTCCTCTCTTTTTTTTGCAATTAACTAATACAATATTTACTACTCACAATTATATCTTGGAGTGTGGTTTAATCCTACATGGTATCAGAGCTATTATTGTGATGGAGTATTCACTTTTATTGCAGGTTTATAAATCAATTTAGATGACACTTAGAGAACTATGGATCAAACATCTTTTTCAGTGATCTTGACATCCTTCATCTACTTTGAGTGGAAGCCCAAGATAGAGCTCCTACTTCGTAGCAAGGGTTTGTATAGGGTCACCATGGGGAATGAGGATGAGCCTATTTCATCCATAGAGAAATCAAAATAATTCAATAAAATGGATGAAGCCTATGGGATATTATGCTTGAGCATCTCTTCAGATCTCCTCTTCCATGTCAATACTTACAAGACTCCAAACGATGTTTGGACAAAGTTGAAGGATTTTCTAGGAAGGAAAGACAACCTTAGAGGTAATCAACTAGAGAATGACCTACATGCATCTAATCCAAGCAATTTCAAAATCCTGCAGGACTACATTTGTAAGTTTAAAAATTTTCTTTCGCATATTAGGGATTATGGAACTAGTCAGAAAGATGAACATTTAATATTTTCAATTCTAACCAAGCTAGAACTAGAGTATTCTCTCTACACTTCTTATTTTCATACTACCAGGTTAGCTATGGGGTCTATATGGAATATTACATCCATGGATGAGTTCATGGACCCTCTTATCCATGAACAAACCAAGCTCATCCAGATAGGGGTACTCAATAGTTCAAAGTCCCATGTGATTACATCTCAAGGAAGTTCAAAGAATAATAAGTAGGAGAACAAGGGTAAGAAGGACCAAGAGAACAAGAAGGAAGGTAAAAAAAAATCCACAAATGAGAGTTTGAGTTCCAAGGCTTCAAAGTGAAATAAGGAGAAGACCAAGTGTTCCTACTATAATAGGGGGTTCCATCCAGAGAGTCCATGCATGAAAAATACCATATATCTCATGGAATAATCACTTAAGAAAAATCACCTCAAGGATTGTATTTTGAACAATGCAAGGAAGAATCCATCGAACAAGCCATCATCAGAAAGAGGTAAAGGTCTTGTATTAATTTCTATTTCATATTATCCTAATGCCCGAGTTCTTGATTCAAGATCTGCCCATCACATGGCCTCATCGGATAGACTTTTCTCATACTTGGAGACTTGTTCCAGACCACCAATCTTCATGGGAGATGATTCTCTTGCCGAGGTGTGTGTTAGTGGTAGAGTTGATATAGACCATGGATTATTTCACGATGTACTTCATTCTTCGAAGATTTTAGTGAATATCCCCTCCATTAATCAAATCATTCATTTAGGTTCATGGAAGAAGGTGGAGTTCACTTTGGGCTCAGTTATAATTTCTGACTTGTTAGATGGTTCAAATATTGCAATTGGTGAGGTTAATCACCATTCCCGATTGTACACCATCTCTTACTTTACTCATAAATCTAATTACATATCTCTTCTAACACATGCTAATGAAGAGTCCAGGTTTTGGGCATCTGAATTTTAAATATTTATATAATCTTAGTAAATTTGGAATGGTAGATGGATTACCCCATATCCAGTACACATATGGAGTTTGTCAGGACTGCATACTAGGAATTTTTTTTTTAGAAGAAGTTCAACATAGGTAAAGCATGGAGGAAGTCATCACTTCTAGATCTGATTCACAGTGACATTTACAGGTCCTTTCCCACTCACATCGATCAGTAAAGATAAGTATGATTTTACTTTCATTACAGGTCCTTTCCCACTCACATGTCCTTTCCTATGTTGTACTTGCTAAAGAATCTCTAACATTTGACCTTCCTCTTGGTACAACAATGATGTAACTGGGACGATGTTAGAAGAAAGACTTTATTATACATGAAGTCACTCAACACCTACCTAAGTAGAATGAACAATGTATGTATTCTTAGTGAAAAATTTCCATATTAGTTGATGTTGACTCAATTTTTGTTCATATTTAATATTTTAGATCCACAATGACACATTTGCTCCTCTTATTAATTGATTTTTTTTTCTTGTAAGTAAGAAATATATTATATCAGGAACCTGCCAGAGGCAAAAAACTTACAAAACATAGCATTTGGTCTGCTGAAATTACTGGGCTGCCCCAACAGAGGGGAAACCAGCCCAGTCAGCATCTAAGTCAACTTAAACAAAGTAATAAACCATACAGTGTAATGTATAAAAACAAGGTGGATCTCCATCTAAAGCAACAACCAGTTGACATGACTTCTAAACACACATAAACTAGACACCTGATGCGTAACCTGGCCAGGTGGCCTTGAGGTCGCCTGTCCAAGGTTCCTCTTCCACAATTGTCATCCCATCACCCCATTGCTCCTCGACCTCCTCCTTCGTCTCAGCTCTACGGTCGTGCCTCACAGTGTCTTGCTCAGCCATGGCTGCGCTACCGGTTACCTTCAAGGACGGCCCTGCTGCACCCTGCATGACCACATCTCTAGTCATGGTCCCTGTGTCGAAGTCGCGCTCTCCTTTGCCTTGCCATCGACTGTATCTGCGTCGGGTGCCTTCTTGAAGGTTGCTTCTTCCGGGGTCGAGAGGAAGGTCTCATGCAGCGAGGAAAGGAGCTGGAGGAAGAGTGTGACCTTATCATTCGAAAGCTGCAGTCGGAACTATAGGTCCTCAACGCCCTGGTGAAGCTCGAATACAAGGACGTAGAGAATGGCCAATTTATCTTTTACCTGCTCGCCTGTGGTTGCGTCGAAGGATGGGATCCCAGAGCTCCCAGGTGCCCGCGTCGGAGGTGGTGGCTCTTCACCTAAGGTACGTGGGAAGGCCGAGCGCTGAGAGGAGTGCGGTTCAGTCCCAGAAGGAGCGAGGAGTAAACGCAGAGAAGAAAAAGGCGACCATGGAATCACTTCCAGGGCGTTTAAGCATGCATTCGGCGGAGCTAGAGGAGAGTGGTTGGGTTGCGCCTCCTGGAGGCGAAGGGAAGGTGCAGAGGGAGACATATCGCACGAAAAAAAAGAGGGTCACCGAGGTCTCCAGGGAGAACCCTGCCGTGGTTTCCCTCTCAGACGTCGCCTGTGCTTCGGAATCGAATGCACGCAGCTAAGGTCGCAGAGATGGTCGCGGTGGGGAGCCTCCAGGGACCAGTATGTACACTTAAGCGCCGGCCATGGCCGCGGGGGAGGAAGCTCTGCTAGCCACCAATAGAAACAATGACACCAGAGAATAACACTGGAGAATAACACCAGAGCCATTTCAAAATGCGGAGGTCAAGTGCAATAAACGCGCCTTCCCATAGCCATTAGAACTCATTAATAGTCCCAGAGGGTGGCGAACGGAGGCACAGGCCCGTCACGTGGCTCTGTGCCTCGTTGGTGCCCGCCGTGCTCCTGCATGCACCAGCTAGCCCTCACTAACACCCCATCCGAGGTCCTCTTATTAATTGATGTTGATATGATGAAACAAAATGTATACTAAGAATAGATTCTATGAACTACCTAATTAATAAATATGAAACAAGTATTTACTATTGTTTTCATTTACAAAAACTATACTCATTCCTCATCCAACTTAAGTGTTCGATGCCAAATCTTACCGTAAATATTAATTTTGATATAAAAAATAATATGTAAAATATATTTTCATGCTTTAAATTAATAGACCTACCGTCACATGTACAAATAATTTTTTATGTTTTAAATTAATAGGCATACCATCACATGTACACATATTTGTTCATGCTTTAAATGACTAAATAAACAAACTGTGATATGTAAAATAGTTTTTCATGATTTAAATACTTAAAATAATATAAATAATATTTTTTTTATCTTAAATAATTAATTTTATAAAATTAATAATATGTAAATTATTTTTTCTTTTTACACATCTTCATCTTCAAAGATAAGAAATAACAATACACATCTTCATCTTCAAAGATAAGAAATAACAATACATTCTATAGATAAAAAATAAAAAAAAATCTATTAGAGGGAGCATAACTACCAACTTCATAACAAAGGAATATCTCGAATGTTATGAACCAAAGGCAATTCTCCAATGTTATGAGTATCGCATACAATCTTTGAAAATAATTCTACAAAAATTTCATAGGTGGAATACTTTGTATCTTTATTTCCTTACGGTGATTCATTTGGGTATGGTTGTATCTTTATTTCCTTACGATGATTTATGGTATTGTCATTTCTCTTTTTCTCTTAATTGATTATCATATTATTCTGTCACATAGCCATGAAAATTAATAATTAATTAAATGATGACTTAGAAATAATAGGATGTGAATGATTGGAATTTCATAAGATGAAATCATGGTGATTGTTTGAAATATGTTTAGTTTAATTTATAATGAAGGGATTTCTTTGTTGACTTTTCTCCGAAGACATTGCCTCTCAAGAGGGGAAGCAAGGTAACACAATGAACTGATCAACTTGAAATAAATAATGCAAGCTTGGTATAGATTTAATTCCATTGTTATTTTATGTTCACTAAAAGTTAAATAGTGTGAACAATTATCATTTTTTAAAGATAATTAATGCAACAAAATAACACAATTATTGCATGTGTGTATTTTTGTTTTAATATGCTTCATTTTATAATCTACACACACTATTACTATCATGGGAAACAACATCCCTAAGGATATCCAATTGTATCATCTAGAGTGAAAGATCCTGCACCCTTGGTCTCCTAGAGAATTTGCATATCCATCCTAGGGAGATAGGTATATTTCGATATCTAATTAGTGCCATTTATAAGGAGGATGGAGTCTAGTTTGGAGTTATTATATATTAAGTGAAGACTTCCAATACCCAAACCACCTACCATTCGGGAAAAATTCAGTGAACTACCAAAAAAATTTAGGACATCCTCACTACTAATTTGAATTGAATACAAGTGACCTGGTATACTATTGAGTCAATATAGGAAAGTATGAAAATAGTCAGTGGAGTGAATAAGGATTAGTGATGGATGAGGAATGAATATTTGGCACTTACTTCCCTGAACCTCTGTAGGATTCCTATTCTCTTCTTATTCTCCCATCTTCTTTGTTTTCATAATCGCTGTAGGAAATGAGTTTTATTACACATATGCATTGGCATGGCTAATTATTAATATGCAAGGATGATTATTAATATGTCTAGTTTATTGTAATATGCATGATTCATCCCTCATGTTACGTATCCCATAGAATATAGATATGAATTTCCTCTCCAAATATGTATGCTAGACCCAGAATAAGGATATGAATAAACTTGTATTCATAATATAACCTTGAAAGATACTGATAGAAAATATCACACATTAAGAAAGTACAAGAAACTTATAATTAATTTAAATGGGATGATATAACCCTTTGATATGCTCCTTGAATGTCAATACTCATAGTCAAAGTAAGAAAATAATAGAATTATGTTCACATGCACTAATGAGTGGGATAAGAATCAAAATATGTATTATGCATTTACCTTATTCATGATATTCTAGAATTAGGATATTAAATGTGGACATTAAAAATATATCATCATGTATGAAGTAATAAATATCTAGTCTAAGGAATCTCTTCTTGCAACCACAAATCTAGAGCATGTTAATCAATATGAAGAGGATACTATGATAAAACAATAAGAGAGAAGTTCATCATCTCAGACAAATTCATAAGAAGAATAAGGTGAAGTAGATCTTGAAGCAGAATTAGTAAGCCCTTAAGTAAAGTAAAAGAATAAATGAAGGAAAACAAGTCCCTCAACAAAGAATTGATCAAGCTAAAGGAAGGTTTTGAAGAGTTCTAGCAGATTATCATAAATCTAGAGGTTCAACTGGAAGAAGCCAAAGTGATTGAAGAAACTCTCAAAAATCAGTTGGAAGAAAAGAAAAAGATAAATGAGTGCTTGGAAGCTGAAATAGTATCACAAAGAAAGGAAGAAG
Organism: Picea sitchensis; assembly: GCA_010110895.2. Taxonomy (NCBI): domain Eukaryota; kingdom Viridiplantae; phylum Streptophyta; class Pinopsida; order Pinales; family Pinaceae; genus Picea; species Picea sitchensis. The sequence goes on from SNQJ01S0020949.1 coordinate 12,437, forward strand.
AGAATACATAAGATATTTTGGCAAATCATCTTAAGGAAATATCAGATAACTTAAATAAGCTTGAAGAAAAATTTAGTCAATAAGAAAGAACACTTGAAGAAGAAATCATCTCCTTGAAAAACCAACTTGAAGAAGAAAAGAGAATGGAAGAAGTAATGAAGATACACATGATGAATAAATAATATTATTGTGAGAATCTCGAAGAAGAAGTCATCTCATTAAGGGCTAAATTTGACAAGATCAACAAGAACTTGAAGATCTCTCAAGTACTAGAAGATATTATTAGTTTTCAAAGGTCACCATTCAATAAAACAGGTCTTGGATACACTGGTTAGGCCTTATGCAAGGAAGATGCAAATACCATTCCCAAGAAAAATGTCGAAGAGAGAGAAAGCTCCACACATTTAGTAAAGGAAGTTGAAGAAAAGTGTTACAGGTTGTTGGAAAGGAAGAATGAAGATAAGGCTAAGAGTTATGCAGATATTCTCAAATGAAGGGATCATGATCAACTAGAGTCAAATAGGAATGAATCCCCTATAATACCTTCTACCTCTAGGAATCAAAGAAGCTTCAATAATTGTGAAGGAAAAAACACAAGAGAAGATTGTGATCAGATAAGGCATGAATTCAGAAGAACTACATCACAAAGAATACCATTTACTCCTAGGTATCAAAGTTTATTTCCTTGTTATTGTTTTACTCATAATAAGTTTGGAGATAAAGATGCAGATTACAAAGCGTATGGAAGAAATGTTCAAGAAAGAGATGGTTATGTCGCTCCATACAATATTGAATGTTACAATTGCCACAAATATGGACACATAGATCGTGATTGTAGAAGCGTGATGAGGTCTTCCATGGAAGAAAATAATTATATCATGTACAAGAAAATTTGGAGAAGGAAAAAAAAACAAGAAGAACAACTTAATGAAAAACTTTCAGAGATAATACTCACATGATTTATAGAGTTGTGAGATCATGATGAATCTACAAGTAAACATGAAGATGACATAATTTGGAATGATGATCCTGCAACAAAGTGGGCTTATATATTTTTCTAAGCCACCCAACTTGGAGACTCCCAGTAAATGTGAACATTTAATAGGGGGAGTCTAAGTAGAAGTTACATATTAGAAAACTATCTTTCAGGAAGTATGAGGTATTTATTTGCAAATTTTGGGAAGGAAGATTCATAAATATTTGATGGAAGAGGTACACAATGTATTGTAACATATTGGTTAATTAAGGAGCTGTCTCCATCCCCATGTAGACTTGCAGATTTTGATTGGAAGACAAAGCAGATTAGTGCAAATATTTGATGATGCTTGAGGAGAAGGAATATGTAGTGATCAATTGCAACAGATTCAAATAAGTTGTCAGAACAATGAAGTGGTATATTAGTCAACATGGTGTACAATTGAACTTATGGACAAAGATGAACTCATGAGATGTTTGGCAGGTTTACAAGACAATACTTGACATGAAATAGATAAGATACATGATAGTGGATGAAATCATGAGCTCAAGAGGAATTTAAGAGAGACTCATTGACATTATCATCAAGAGTAATGTTCAGAAAAGAACACGACTCAAAAAATAAGCATAGTGACAAGTAAATGAAGCCATGGTTCCTCATGGTTGAGAAGTTATTCCCTCTTAAAGATGAAACCCTAAAAGTAAATGAAGAAACCCTTGATCTAAGGACAAAAAGTTACAAGTCCTCCCCTAAAAAGTGTTGTAAAAAACAAATTACAAGTTGGACCCATTGCAATGAATATTAAAATAAATATTGAGGACATTTTTGCTAAATTCGGTCCCAATGGAATAATCATTAAAAATTAAATTGAATTTTATTTGGGTCAAGTCGACCCTAAAAAGAGGGTGCCAGATATAGTAAAAATAAGGCACCTAGGAGTTCATTTGTTACATCAACTCAAGTGACTTCTAGGGTAAACTAAGTACATATGAGGAATCAAATTTTAGAGGGAATGTGAAACGAAGAAGGGTGAAATTTGAAGGGAAGATGAAGTCTTTTGATGAGTTGTTCTAAGGTATTTTCTTTAAAGGTCATCTTGTCATTTTTGCTATAACGTTTATTCTAGAATGATTCAAATATTGAAACTTGAAGGATATTGATAAGAAATATCAAGGTACTTGTGGTGTAAATTGAAGCTTCTGGGTCATTATACTTTTTGATATACACTCTATGGAGATATGATTTTTTACTAGTCCTTAAATTGGTCTCAAACAGGTGTTTCAGGTAACACAATCATAACTTCTTCATAGAGGATCCAAATTATGTGAAACCAAATGCAATGAAAATAAGATAGACTGTAGTATCATTTGTGTGATTTTTAGAATCATATATCTAATATTGAGGACGTGGTATGTTCTACAAGTTTGCTCTCCAAAATAGGCCAAAATTTGGGAAGGTTTTCCATTTTCACTATAACTTTTGTTTTGTGAAGTTTCAGACCCTCAAATTTTGAGATGGAAGAACCATTGCAGAGTATATGTGGTTAGCATTTCAAACATTGTCTCATAGTAATTTATGAGATATTCTCTATGGAAGGTAGAGTTCCTGAATGGTCCTAAAATATGTTTCAAACAAGTCAACTTGGCATTTTTGCTATAACTTCTTTTCTGGAAGTTTACATACTATGAAAATTTGATAGGTCTGACAATACATATAGAAGTACCTCATGTAGAAATTTTAGAATAAAAAATGGAAAATTGAGCTCGTGGTGAATCTTACAAGTTTGCATATTTGAGGTACAATTTTGAGTAGCTTTGTATGCAGATTTAAGAAGTGTTGTTGGGGTTTATATGCAAACCCAATTTGATGATGCTAAAGTATGATGAGAAAATTACTTATGCATCAGAATGTTGCATGATTAAAGGTATGTCGTTATGTATGTTTTGAGCGTTAAATATTGATGATTATGGTATATGCTTCAGGCATATCTTGGAGAGTCTTTGATAGATGCCTAGAGACATATGTTCATGATTATGGGAATATGATTTGAGGTATATCTTTGGTACATGGTTTATGGTTTACCATCAATGTTATGTCACATATGTGAGGCATATTTTGGCACATGCTTGGTGCATGGTTTGAGGCATATCTTGGTGATGTTGGGAACATGTTTTTAGAGATGTTCTTGGTGATTTTGGCATAGGTTATTGGGGTTGTATCAAATTTTATGATGATGATTTATCTGTATTGGTGATAGTATATTAGTGACAATGAAAGTGCTAGAGACAAAAACAATGATAGAGATAATCAATGTGATAATGACAGGGATGATATATCCATATCAGTGACAATGACAGTGGAAGTGACACATTGAGTTTGCATTTATATTTCAGGGAGGATGAAAGGGGTAAGGAAAGGGGGTTGGAGCATCCTTTTAGTTTGATATGGAGAATGCATGGAGTTATATTTTCCTTCAGGTTGGATCCTGTAAAACAAAGGGTTGGAGCTTTCTTCTAGTTGGATTTCGATAACTTGGGGAGTTGTAGCTTTCTTCAGGTTAAATCCTGTTAAGAGGGTGTTGGTGTCTTCTTCCGATTGGTGCTGGAGAATTTTGGAATTTGGTGCTTCCTATGAATGTAATATTTTGATATATAAGAAATCATTCTATGGTTTTCTCCCATTTGGGTTTCCACATAAAAATATCTTATGCACTATGTATGATGTGATGCATTGTTGAATGGTACTATTGATGCTTATAATTTTATGATATGTTAAATGCAATAATGAGTGAATGCAATTATTGATAAATAAATGTTGTGAATGAAAATGGTAAAAAGTGCTCAATATTGATTCACCTCCCCCCTCTTAGTATTGGTTAATATTCCAACATAATTTATATATTTTGTTGTGTATTAATTATCTCTGAGATGTATTGAGTTTATAACTTGCATGTTTGTTGTTACTTTTGTGCATGGAATGTTATTCATATCTTTTATATTTTAGCATGCTTCTTGATTATTGCATGTGCTAGCATAATGTTTCTTGAATTTAAGACAATTAGTATTAGAAACTAGAAATCCATCAAGATCCTAAATTCTTGAGGTAATTGGCTAGTGGGTACGTTACATATCAGTTTCATGGTTGCTGGAAATGGTTACATTACACCAAAATCCATAGTAAACCCATGTTGTTGAGGTATATACTAAAAAAATTATGTTTTGTTTAAGGATGACATGACTGCTTCCAAAATAGTGATCAGAAGACTCTTTCCCATCCTCGGTTTTTGTTGTTTGATTTTTTTTCCTTTTCATATTAGAAATCATGAAAAAGAATAAAATAATGTGATAGTACAATGGATTAAATGAGTGTCATGAACAATGAAACTAGTTCCAAGTGAAAGGAACATACCTATACCAAATGAAAGGAAACATATGCAGGATATGGACACTCGGGGGATGTTTCCTCTAGTTATATAAGTGTCAAGTTGCAACAAAAAAGATTGCAAAGCTATCAACTGATGAGAATGCATAAAAAAGAGGCTAATAAATAGAAATTTGAAGATATCTTTAGGTCAAAAAGTGAAAGAAGGAAAGAGGAAATGAATATAAAACTTAACAAAAAAGTATGGGAGTTCCATGGGTAATAGCTAGAAAAGATTGTGAAGAATATGAGGTTTCAACACAATGTCATGGAGGGACTAAAAGGGACTCCCAAGCCTATAAAAATACCTTAGCATGGGAATGAAAAGGAAAAAAAATGTTCTATCTAGGATGCCAAAGAAGGGTAGTCTCTACCATAAACAAGACAACACTTATATTTAACAGGAAAAGTTTGTGTCGTAAGTGAGTGGGATTGATCCTAAGGAAGATGTATAATAGTCACTGAAAATGCAATATTAACGTGACGCAACCGCACTCCTCGGAGTACGATCGGTCTCGCATGACCTTCTCTTCCCTAGGCCCGAAGAGCTGAATGCTCTTCAAATCTCGCTTCGGGACATTCCAACACCCACAGGATGCCCTTGGTGGTCTCCCTTCGTCCTATCGGGAATCCACCCGTCGGAAAATCGGCTCTCATGTTGTCGTGAGTCACGACTCTCAAGAATTCCTGACTCCCAATCTCTGATGGTACTTTTGTGACCTTTAGCCCCTCTGGATAACTCTTTTCACATGTGACCTGCTAGTCCAGGGGACCACAGTCCTTCTCCAATCAGAGTTTCGGACTTCGTGAAACTGAGCGTAAACCTTACGTTCTCAGGATCTCTGATCCTCCAATCTCCGATGCCACCTATCTTCCACTTAACGCTTTGACTGTGGGGCCGTCACATTTCTGGATTTCGCGACTTCTCCTGACATGAGTTTCTCGTCACCGAGAATCCCGAATTACCGAACCCCTATACACGTGTGATCTATCTCCTCCACGTCACCGCTTTCTTCTTCACTCTATCGGTTATTGCAAAATCGCGGTTTCTCCTGCAGCGATTCCGTTGTATGTAGAAAACACGAAATGCCAAACCCCGACTCTCTGGGATCTCGTGCCACGTGTTCCTGTTGTGATCCATGGCTCTGCTCGCATCGGGAAATCGCTAATGGTGATTTCAAGCACGAGACTCTTGGCTTCGGAAATTTCGATTCTCCAACGAGCCAAGCTCCACTGACTCCCCTACTCCTTGACACGTGTCTTGCCGAGATCAACGGCTGCGATCCTTTCAAGAAATCGCAGATCACGATTTCTTCCTGCGAGAGTTTTACGCCTCAGTAAACTCCGAATCCTCGATGAGCCGAATCCCGATGGTCCCCTGGCTCCTTCCCTGCACGCTAAGACTTAAACCATGCGCAACTTATCAAGATCTAACGACTCACGAAATTTCGCTGGTTTCTTCGATGAATCCTGACTGTTGATTCCTCCTCCTTGATGATTTATTGAGAAGACTAAGTATTCCTTCTCAAAACTCGCTCTCCGATGCCTGCGCTTGCAACTCCTGCTTGAATATCCTTCAACACAAACCTCCGGTGATCTCTTTCAACTATGTCATGAAGGTGCTATACCTCCTGAGCTTTTCTCACTCTGATTCTTTAGAGAAAATTGCACGCACTGCTTGCGGAAATCATTCAACAACTCCCCAAGTGTTGAATCCTTCCGACTCTGCGCACTTCTTGCAGCAACAGTCTTTGATTCCTTACTCAGATTTCCAGCTGAGACTTCCTCTTCAGCCGACGCACTCCTTGCATGGCTTCAACAACTCAAATCCACTTCTGGGTGAATGAGAACAAGAGTTAAACTACTGAGCCTTCATCAACACACTCCTTGTGGTTGAATTCAACTGCACACTTTGTAAGAATCTCCTAGCTCAGATAGAGAAACAATTGAACCTCACTCTCCTTCTCCTTCAGACTTCAGCTTTGAAACATGAAATCACATGAACCACATATACAGAGAAAATGCATAACAAGAAGCAAACATTCACAAGCACAACATCAATACACACAGAGAACATAACACAAACCATGAAATTGAATCAAAGCTTTCTCCTATTAATTCAATATCTGTACATGGGTGTTCTTCATACAATTCTCTGCCTGCTCTTCTTTCTCTCCTGCTTCAATATTGTTACAATACACAATGACGGTGTCTATATCCATTTTCCCTCCTTCCATCTAAAACTGTCTAATCTAGAAATAAATCCTACCTACCAGCATTAACTAGATTAAATGCCTCCTATCTACTTCAGACAAGAGCGTATGGCTCGAGGTCTGATACAATATACAAAAGCGCTTTTCATAAATGGTGCATTTATACATTGGCGCATTCTCTTAAATGAAATTTCAAAAAGTGTCAGCTGGCCTTGTCCAGCTGTTCGTTGTCTTCCATGTTGTCTCGTTTGTCTTGGGAGATGCTCCTGCATCATACTCCTCGGCTTGAAAATTTACATGGGCTCCTATCCATGAGCTCCTGCACGGTCTGTCCATGCTTTTGAATCTCTGCTTCGCCTTCCCAACTGGCATCTTCCACTGGGTGATTCTTCCACTTGACCAGGTACTCAAAATACTGCTTTCGCCTGGTTTTCTTACCCACTCACTTGTCCAGTATGCACTCCATCTGTGGCTTTTCTGCTACTGGCATCTGCTTCTGCCATTGAATTTCTGGTTTTTCATCACCTCCTACTTCCTCGGCCTTATATGGATACAAGTTTGAGATATTGAACATCGAAGATATTCCGATGCCATCCGACAACTCAATCTCATAAGAATTTTCTCCGAGTTTCTTTAGGACTCTGCATGGCCCAATTTTCTTCATTTTCAGCTTGTTATATGTTCCCCTTGGGAACCTTTCCTTCCTTAAATGTGCCAGAACCAGATCACCAACCTCAAACTAAAGTTGTCTCCGATGCTGATCTTCTCTGGGCTTGTACTCCTGATTTGAATCAATCAGTCGCTGCTTCACCTTACTGTGAAGTTCTTTCATCGCTTCAACGAACTCTGCTGCACTAGCACTGCTAGTCGCAGTCTTTTCTGACTCCCTGAGTTCATAAACTCCCCTTGGTTGTGTCCCATACACAATCTGAAATGGGATTTTCCCTGTACTCCAATTCACTGAATCGTTGTATGAGGACTCTGCCTGTAGCAATATGCTATCCCAACTGCTATGGTGCTCTATCACCAAGCTCCTCAGCAAGTCTCCCAGACTTCTATTGACCACCTCTGTTTGTCCATCCATCTGTGGATGATAAGTAGAACTAAACACCAAGTTAGTTCCTAGCTTCTTCCATAACGTCCTCCAAAAATGCCCTATGAATTTTGTATCTCTATCTGAAACTATGCTTTTAGGCAATCCATGAAGTTGAATGACCTCCTTGAAAAACAAATTCGCGATGTGTGTTGCATCGTTGGTCTTATGGCATGGAATGAACCGTGCCATCTTAGAAAACTTGTCTACCACCACAAATATAGAATCAACACCTCTCTGCGTCCTCGGCAACCCCAATACAAAATCCATGCTGATCGCCTCCCATGGTCTCTCTCGTATGGGCAATGGCTGATAAAGACCTGCATTCTATTTCTTCCCCTTCGAATGATCACAAATCCTGCATCTGTCAACAAATCGCTTGACCTCTTCTTGCATCCCTGGCCAAAAATATGATTCGCTCAGCTTGGCGAATGTTTTGTCATGGCCAAAGTGCCCTGCCAATCCACCACTATGTTTTTCTTTCAACAAGTTCTCCCTCATGGAGCAATTTGGAATACACAATTGATTGCCTCTGAATAACAACCCTTCTTGGATCATATAATCTATCCACAGGCTTATGTCTCTGAGAACTAGATTCTCAGCTGCTTCATACGCTTCTCCAAAATCTGCATCTCCTTCATACATGTCCCTCAGGTTTTCAAAACCCAATGTTTTGACTCTGAACTCCTGCAGCAGCAAACATTTCCTCCTCAAAGCATCAACCACTTTGTTAGCAGTACCTTAAATGTGTTTAATTACAAATGTAAAATTATGCATATACTCTACCCATTTTGCATGTTTCTTATTCAACTTCTCCTGTTGACTCACAAACTGCAATGCATGGTTATCACTGTACAATACAAATTATTTTGGGATCAAGTAATGCCTCCACTTCTTCAACGCCTGTATGATAGCATAAAATTCCTTATCATATGTGGAGCACTTCAGTTTTGCTTCATCCAGCTTCTCACTGAAATATGCAACTGGTTTGTCTTCCTGACTCAGGACCGCTCCTATGGCATATTCGCTTGCATCACATTTCACTTGAAATGTCTTCTTGAAGTCCAACAACACCAACACTAGTCGTTCTGTGATCTTCCGCTTCAACATATTGAAGCTCTTCATAGCCTTTGTTGTCCAATGAAAAGACTTATGTCGCTTCTTCACTGTGTCCATCATCGCTGCGCTAATTCCACTGAAATTCCTGATGAACTTTTGGTAGAAACTAGCTAAACCATAGAAACTTCTCACTTCGAAAACATTCCTCGGTGATGGCCAATTCTTAGTCACTTCCACCTTACTCGGATCCATTTTTAATTCATTTTCCGATATGAAAAAACCCAAGTAAATGAGCTCTATCTTCATAAATGAGGACTTTTTCATATTAATCAACAACTTCTCCTACTGTAGCTTCCTCATCACAATGGCCAAATGCTTCAGATGCTCTTCTTTTGTCTTACTGAAAATCAGTATATCATCTAGATATACGATGACGAATTTCCCGATGAACTCCTTCAGGACTTCATTCATCAATCTCATGAATGTGTTGGGCACATTTGTCAAACCAAATGGCATGACCAACCATTCATACAGTCCTTCATTGGTTTTGAAGGTTGTCTTCCACTCATCACCTTCCCTCATGCGAATCTAGTGATATCCACTCTTCAGGTCAATCTTTGAAAAATAATTTGTCCCACTCAGGCAATCCATCATATCATCCATTCTCAACAGTGGAAACCTGTACCTTATGGTTATCTTGTTGATCATTCTTGAATCGGTGCACATTCTCCAACCTCCATCTTTATTCGGACTAAGCAATATTGGAATGGCACACAGACTTAGGATTTCTCTGACCAATCCTTTGTCCAATAACTCCTGGACCTGCTTCTTGACCTCCTCATTTTCCTGCGGCATCAATCTGTATGCAGCCTTGTTCGGAAAACTGGCTCCTTGTATGAGATCAATGTGATGGCTCACACTCCTCATCGGTGGCAACGAACGAGGTAATTCATCCACTATGATGTCAGCGAACTCTTCCAGTAGTTCCTGAACTTCATCTGGTAAATCATCCACTCTTGTGCTAGTCAGGACAATCTTCGGCTTCCTGACCACAAAGAATTGTGGATCTTCCTTCTTCTCCATCTCTGTAAGAAGCTCCTTCCCACTCATGACAAGTATTGTGTTGCTCACTTCCGGTTTCATTTCCTTATCCTTTATTGGAAACAATCTATGTGTTCTCCCATCTTTCTTCAGGGTATATGTGTTCATCCTCCCATCATGAACCACATTTTAGTCATATTTCCATGGTCTACCCAGCAATAAATGACATACATCCATGGGAATGACATCACACAAGACCTTATCATTATATCCACCTATCTTGAATTCAAATAAACACTGTTTAGTGACACTCACCTGATGTCCTTTCTGTAACCATGAGACTTTGTATGGACTCGGGTGATTAGTTGTCTCTAGCTCCAACTTCTCTACCATCTTGGTCGAAACGAGATTATCGGTGCTACCACTGTCAACAATAACCTTGCATACCTAGTCCTTGGTTTTGCAACCTGTCCTGAACAGTATGGTCCTTTGAGTTGAGTCCTCCACCTCCTTCCTGGGTGTTAAAAGAACTTTATGCATCATCAACGACCTTCCACCTTCAGTGTCTTCATTCTCAACATCACGCCTCTGCGCTTCAGCGATGTGAGCTTCTCCTCCATCCTTTTTCCTATATGGACAGTCAACTGCCTTGTGTCCATTCTTTCCACACGTGAAACATGTGATGACTCCACCTCTGCCTCTTCCTCTACCTATGGTATAAGGAAATGTGTTTGCGTCAGCATAATCTCCTCGCTGCTCATTATGTTGTCCCCTCTGCTCAACATATTGTTGTCCTCGCTGTGAGGTTCCACCTCTTTCAACTTTACCCTGAGGTTTTTTCCATTCCTCCTTGGGCTTTTGGTATTTATCCTGGGCAACTGCCTTGCCTCTGGGCTGACTTCTGCCTCGCCCTCTCTGACTTTACTTACGACTTAGCTTCTCCTCGACTTTCAGAGACATCTGGTAAGCATCCTCCACCATTCTAATGGTTTTCATGCTTAATTCATCCTGAATGTCGTATCTCAGACCATTCAGGTACCTGACAACCATCTCATCATCGCTCTCCCGATGAACTGCTCTGATGTTCAGTCAATACAATTCCTCAGTGTATTCTTTCACTGTCATCAGTTTCTGTCTCAAGTTCTGCATCCTCCTGAACAAATTAATTTGCTAATCCCTTGGGATGAATTTCGCTTTCATCTTTGCAATCATTCGATCCCAGCTTTTAATTTTTTGCTTGCCTTTGCAGCGTCTGTCAGTTTGTAGCTCATCCCACCACAATGTTGCATGTCCCTTCAATCGTGCGACAACATGTCTAACCTTTTTATCCTCTTCGATATCCTCATAATCGAAGTAGGTATCAAGAGCTCTAATCCAATCCAGTAGCTCCTCTGCATCCAGATTTCCTTCATAGACTGGAATGTCCATCTTCGCCTTCACACCCATCCTGGCGATAGCTTTAATCAATCGCTCATTGGCTGCATCTTCGGTTGCAACTTCTCCTTGTTGTTCCGCTTGAACTTCGCCTTCAGAGTCGCTCAGATTTCCAACATTGGTTGTGCGTCTCTGCGCTGCCTCCATGTCTTCTAGTCTTGCTCGAAGATCTCTCATTTTCCTTCCTAGTTATGGATTTCCTGTCGGCCTGCCTCTTCTTCTCACCTCCCTGTCTTCTGGGTCGGGTGACTGTCTTTCTCTTCTGGGCGGCATGGTGAATTCTCTCTCTCTCTCTGCTATAGAAAACAAAGAGTCAATCCTGCTCTGATACCACTCTAACACAACCGCACTCCTCGGAGTACGATCGGTCTCGTAGGACCTTCTCTTCCCTAGGCCCAAAGAGATAAATGCTCTTCAAATCCCGCTTTGGGACTTTCCAACACCCACAGGATGCCCTTGGTGGTCTCCCTTCATCCTATCGGGAATCCACCCATTGGAAAATTGGCTCTCACGTTGTCGTGAGTCACGGCTCTCAAGAATTCCCGACTCCCGATCTCCGATGGTACTTTTGTGACCTTCAGCCCCTCCAACTAACTCTTTTCACATGTGACCTGCTATTCCAAGGGACCACGGTCCTTCTCCAATCGAAGTTTCAAACTTCGTGAAACTGAGCGTAAACCTTACATTCTTAGGATCTTCGATCCTCCGATCTTCGATGCCACCTGTCTTCCACTTAACGCTTTGACTGTGGGTCCTGTTATCCACCAGGTTGCACAAGCTGGATTTCCTGAAGAGCCGCCGAAGGATGAGCAAGCAGTGCTCATACACGCAGAATTCAGTGATTCAGCAGGCCCTGAAAAGGCCCCTTTTTCCGTATTTCCACTGTTGTAA
>SNQJ01S0020949.1:24573-39580 GCA_010110895.2 Picea sitchensis
TTGGGATTTCGCAACTTCTCCTGACGTGATTTTCTTGTCACCGAGAATCTCAAATTACCGAACCCCGATACACGTGTGATCTATCTCCTCCACGTCACCACTTTCTTCTCCACTCTATCGGTTATCGCGAAATCGCGGTTTCTCCTGCAGCGATTTCGTTGTATGCAAAAAACCCGAAATGCTGAACCCCAACTCTCCGGGATCTTGCGCCACGTGTTCCTGCTGTGATCCATGGCTCTGCTCCCCTTGGGAAATCTCTAATCGTGATTTAAAGCATGAGACTCTTGGCTCCAGAAATTTTGATTCTCTGACGAGCCAAGCTCCACTGACTCCCCTGCTCCTTGACACGTGTCTCGCTGAGATCAACGACTACGATCCTTTCGGGAAATCGCGGATCGCAATTCCTTCCTGCGAGAGTTTTATGCCTCAGTAAAATCCAAATCCACGATGAACCGAATCCCAATGGTCCCCTGGCTCCTACCCTGCATGCTAAGACTTAAACCGTGTGCAACTTATCGAGATCTAATGGCTCATGGGATTTCACTAGTTTCTTCGGTTAATCCTGACCATTGATTCTTCCTCCTTGAGGATTTATTGAGAAGACTAAGTGTTCCTTCTCAGAACTCGCTCTCCGACGCCTGCACTTGCAACTCCTGCTCGAATCTCCTTCAACACAAACCTTCGGTGATCTCTTTCAACGATGTCATGAAGGTGCTATACCTCTTGATCTTTTCCACTCGATTCTTCAAAACTTGCACACACTCCTTGCGGCAATCATTCAACAACTCCCGAGTGTTGAATCGCCCATTCGATAGCACTTCACGCAACAACGGTCTTTGATTCCTTGCTCCAGATTTCCAGCGGACTTCCTCTTCGGTAGGCACACTTTCCTTGCCGCGACTTCAACAACCCACTCCCACTTATGGGTGAATGAGAACAAGGTTAAACTACTGAGCCTTCGTAAACACACTCCTGGCAATCATTCAACAACTCCCCAAGTGTTGAATCCTTCTGACTCTGTGCACTTCCTGCAACAACAGTCTTTGATTCCTTGCTCAGATTTCCAACTGAGACTTCCTCTTCAGCCGGCACACTCCTTGCACAGCTTCAACAACTCAAATCCACTTCTGGGTGAATGAGAACAAGAGTTAAACTACTGAGCCTTCATCAACACACTCCTTGCGGTTGAATTCAACTGCACACTTTGTAGGAATCTCCTGGCTCAAATAGAGAAACAATTGAACCTCACTCTGCTTCTCCTTCAGACTTTAGTTTCGAAACATGAAATCACATGCACCGCATATACAGAGAAAATGCATAACAAGAAGCAAACATTCACGAGCATAACATCAATACACACAGAGAACATAACACAAACCATGAAATTGAATCAAATCTTTCTCCTATTAATTCAATATCTATACATGGGTGTTCTTCATACAATTCTCTACTTGCTCTTCTTGCTTTCCTGCTTCAATATTGTTACAATACACAATGAGGGTGTCTATATCCGTTTTCCCTCCTTCCATCTAAAACTGTCTAATTTAGAAATAAATCCTACCTACCTGCATTAACTAGATTAAATTCCTCCTATCTACCTCAGACAAGAGCGTATGGCTCGAGGTCTGATACAATATACAAAAGCGCTTTTCATAAATGGTGCATTTATACATTGGCGTATTCTCTTAAATGAAATTTCAAAAAGTGTCGGCTGGCCTTGTCCAGCTGTTCGTTGTCTTCCATGCTAGCTCGTTTTTCTTGGGCGATGCTCTTGCATCAGAAAGGTGGAAAATGAACTATGCTATATTCCAATAAGCGAGAACATTACCTTTAAAGAGTAAAAAAAGTGGACTGAAAGGTCGAAAAATACCTTGGTAAATCATTATTCCTGAAAAATTGCTTCATTAAAGGCTATATACACTTGAAATTCAATCCATTAGGAGTAAAAATGATAACAAGGGTAAAAAATAGCAAAGAGGGTAAATAAATTAGCTTAAATAGTAAAATACAAGGTTTTTACCTTGTTGTTTGAAAATTTACCCAAATAGTGTTTTTTTCTGTTAAAAACCCTCAAATTTTGTCAAACAATTGTGGGAGATAAAAGAAATGAAAGCAAGTGTCATATGCAACAGGTAAGATGTAAGTCGCCTCATCCTTATCTCCATTTTCATTTATTTAGATTCCTATGTTTCTTAACTTTTATTTATATTTACCATCTTGTACACAAGGGTCATCTTATACCCACCTTCCTTTGACATATGGTATGCATAGGAGACCTTGTACACAACATTCTATAAAAATAACCATGTATATACATAATGTTCCTAACTATAACCTATGTATAAGTCCGGTTTGAGTGAAAATTTTAAGATTTTAACTCTTTTCTTGATCTAAAAATGTAAGATGGTGATCGAGTGGAGAGAAAGAGAGCATGAAGACATTGATAATCAAGTGATTGGTGATCGAGAGACATTGAAACATCTCTTGATATGTGGCTTAAAACATTTCTTTGAAAAAAGTAACATGCGATCTTGGAAAAGACTGCTACAAGTCCTCATCAATTAGTGGGAGCCTAACACTAATGCATTCATGCTAGACGACTAGCCTCTAAAGCTATAGGTAGAAGATATATATTTTATAATATGAATTTCTTGCCAAGTTTACATAGTCAACCTCAGGAATAAAGGTGGTGGAAAGAGTACAATTGAAGAGTATGTTATAGCCTAATGTACACGAGTAAGGGAAAACTTGGGAGCCATGTCCCAATCCATAACATAGGAAGTCTAAGTCTCAAGATAAATCTTATTGACCATTTCTAGAGTATTGAGATCAACAAAATTACATAATGCATATCAATCGTAGATATAATACACAATGGAATGTTTGAGGATAATAGTACATGATTGGAGATCCTCATTGTTACAATGTATAAAGATAACTGATAGAATGTAAGCTAGGAAAGATCAATAAATTTGATTATGGAAACATACTCTGCACTTTATTCTTCTTTGATATTGTGGACTATCAGTCCTAGAGTTCTCATGGAGCCACACATTCTTAGAGAACCATGTATGACACAATGTCCAGGGATCATACATTTTCTTGGGGGAGGGTGCCTACCAAAACCATACGATGATGATTTCTTTCATTGGTGGGGGAAACTGATCATCACCATAGATGATAATCCCTATGAGGGGATAAAATTCAACTAAGATCTAGGATATGCCCATTCTACTCGATGGTGCACTCATTGAAATAGGTAACACTTTTTAAAAATTTTAAACTTATTTAATTTTTATGTATTTTATGTAATATATCTCTCAAGAATAAAACCAAAAAAATATGTTTTCATCATAGGTAATGATTATGAAATAAATATCTCAAATGTGTAGACATTCGATTGATGTGATTGGAGGGATTCCCTCCACATAGAGGTAGAGGATGTGGTACATACAATGATATACTCACATTTTTGGTTGTTGGCCAAAGACAAGCATCTCTGAAAGTTACCAATTGGCCCACTAGTGAATAAATCACCCAAGCAGAAAAAGAAAGGTTTTGAGTGTGATGGATGGAACCATTTGTGAATTGTATAAAGACTAAAGACTCTTGTGACATTTACCAAACAAGAAGAATCACGATAAGAAAATTTAAATGAAAAATAGAATGAAAAACTAATTATAAATACTACCGATATACAATAATTACAAAGGGGAAGACACTTGAGAATCAATGCTCAAGCGTAGTACCACTTGAGATATAGCCCATTTTTGGGCTCGAATAGCACATTATCCTCATAATCCGCTAAATCACAAGCTATTTTTTGTAAGGAGCACATTAATGATGCAGGAGCATCGCCAACAAAGCACGTGTGGAGGACAGTTGGGCACACTAGCGCGTATTTTGAAATATTTTGAATTCCAAAGATCGGTGTATTAATGTAATATATGACAAATATTTTGAGTTATGAACATATTTAATGATCGGAGGCTGAGTCATCGCGTAAGATCGATGGGGGGGTGTATTTTTCTTTAATGTGAAGGATTGAAACATAGATTTGGAACATCCACTCTTATCCATCTAACTTGAATATTTATTGTAATAGATGTTAAGTAGTTGATATCATTTAATTTCGATAAGATAGCCTAGAGTAGTTGGAGGGAAAAGCTTGAGGGAACCCTCTTATATAAAATCTTTGTGTTGTTTCCGAGAAGAGGCTGCTGATAGAAGATAGTTAATCAGTTGTCAAATCTATTGTATACGTTAAGGAGTGTTGGAGAACAATGTATGAATCTATTTATATGACCACTGAATGAATATAACAAAGGATTATTGCCTCAATTGTAGGTTGTTGTGTTTATATGAATGAGTGAATGATAGAATTTTTATTCTGTTTTATTCTCTATTATTTCTTGTTCTTGTATCTATGCATGAAATTACATGGTTGAATGTATGAGTCACTACAAAGGGTGAATAAGTTTCAATTGTTTCTCTTTTATGAGCGAGTGTAAGGAGTGCATAGCGTCTGCATAGAGTGCGTTGATGGAGTCTATTTAGACTCGTAAGCTCTGAAGGGATAATGAGAAATTGTATGTCCAAGGAGTGCATAAACGTCTGCAAGGAGTGCATGACATAGTTTTCAAACTCGAAAGCTGGAGGAGGAGTAGTGTGATTTTAGTTATAGAAGAGAGAAGTTGTTGGAGAGCAGTCACAAGGAGTGAAAAATCATCCATAGAGGAGTTGAGTGTGGAAGAGAACCCGTTGCAAGGTGTGCATAGGTCAGGATTTTGACTAAGTGTCGAAGTGAGTGTTCAAAGGAACAAGATAAAGTCAAAAAAGTAAAGCTTAGGAGGGAGAGAGGCAAAAAATATTAAAGGAGAAAAGTCCCTGAATTTTCCATAAAAATCCATGGACAAGATCTGTTTTGAAGGGAGGTGAACAATTTCAGACTATCAGATCTAGGAGAACCACATGGAAGCTAACTGCAAAGCGTTCGACACTTTGTGGTTCAATAAATATGGAAGGATTGTAAGTGCAGAGCCTTGAAGTTTGAAGTCACGAATTGATCTTAGTCGTTGAAGGCGAGGAGGATACATGGAAATACATTAAGGAATTCAGGAGTCGAAACTCCGAAGGTTCATGGGTGAGAGGACTAGAGCTTCACAAAGTTGTGAAGCCCAAACTATAGTGGGGTTGTCAGAAGAGACATGTGGAAGAAGTCCGGAGATTTGGAGAAGAGTGCTTCGGGAAGAGCCAAAAGTAGAGCTCGATATATCCCCAAAGCCCGAATCACAAAAGGAAAGACCCACGGTCACATCCGTGGTCACTTACAGGAAAAAGGGGTCTATGTATGTATAGTGGTTTTGGGTAACCACAGGGACACGAAGAGTCACTCTGACTTAGTATCTCGAACAATCCAAGATCGAGAGGTTGAGCATCCCTTTGGAGCGAAACGGGTATGCATTAGGTGGTATTAGAGCTATCAAAGAAATTGATTTTTGTAGAAAGAGGAGGCAAAGGAGTAGACTAATATCGTCAGAGTGGTATTAGACACATCAACACAATGCCACCTAGAAGACGTGCAGAGCCACCTATAGAAAATAGAGTTATGGAAAGGGAGATGAGAGAGATCATATAAAGGATGGATGCCAGGAATAAACACAAAGGAGATCACATGATGTTGGAGACGTCAGTGAGGAAGAGAATGAAGAATTAGAAGTCGAAGAAGAGGTAGCCAAGGATGTTGCGGAAGAACACTTGTTGAAAGTTGTTGTCAAGTTAGGAGCCAGAGTGAAGATCGATGTCCTAATGTATGAAGGTAACTTAGACATAGAAGAATTGCTTGATTGGATATGAGAAATGGACAAGTATTTCGACTATAAGGATGTCGAAGAAGAGAAGAAGGTGAGACATGTTGTCGCTAGGTTGAAAGGACATGCGACGCTATGGTGGGATGAACTACAGGATGACAAGAGAAGCAAGGGAAAAAATAATATTAAGAGTTGGGATCGAATGGTAGCCAAGATAAAGGAGAAATTCATGCCCAAGGATTACTAGATAAATCTGTTTAGGAGGATGCAAAACCTGAGACAGAAAGGGATGACTATGAAAGAGTACATAGAGGATTTCTACAGATTAAACATCAAGGCTCGATGGAGAGAGAGATGAGGATAAAGTTTCTAAATACATCAATGGATTGAGATATGATATCCAGGATGAAATCAACATGGAGACTGTGAGGACGGTAGTGTATGCATATCAAATAGTGTTGAAAGTAGAAGAGAAGTCGGCCAGGAAGCAGAGTCAACAAAATAGAGGTCGAAGCTTGAAAAAGGAAAATAAGTTTCCCAGGATAAAGCAAAGAAGCCCAAAGAAGAGGCAGAGAAACCACATAGGCACTCTAAGAGAGGAGGAATTTCTCAAGGAAGGAAGAGTGGTGGTAGAAACTCTTTTCCCAAAGGGAGAGGAAGAGGCAGAGGAGGAGAAGTGAGATGTTATGCCTCTAGAAAGACAAGATATATGTCTTGGGATTGTCCTGAGAGGAAGAAAGGAGGAGGTGAAGCTCACATTTTGGAAGCGCAGAAGTGAGATGTTGAGGTAGAAGGTTTAGAGGATGGGAAATACTTGATGATGAAGAATGTTCTTTTGAAGCAAGAGCTAGAGACTGAAAAGTCAGCACAAAGGAACAATTTGTTCAGGACAGCCTGCAAAAGGAAGGACAGAGTTTGCAAGGTGATAATTGATAGTGGGAGAACTAACAAATTAGTATCCATAGAGATGGTGGAGAAGCTAGAGATGAAGACGAATGTAAACCCGACATTGTACAAAGTCTCATGGTTGCATAAAGGTCATTAGGTAACAATCAGTAAACAATGCATGGTTGAATTTAAAATAGGTGGGTATACGTATGAAATCTAGTGTGATGTGATTCCCATGGATGTATGTCATGTTTTGTTGGGAATATCGTGGTAGTATGATAGGAATTTCATTCATGATGGGAGAAGAAACACCTATAATTTGGAGAAGAATGGTAGGACACATATGTTGCTGCCAATTGAAGAAAAGAAGGTGAAGGATGAAGCTATCATGGGAACACTTCTCATGAGTGGGAAGGAAATCATAAATGAAGTAAAGAAGGAACATGAGATGCAGTTTGTTGTAGTGAGGAAGCTGAGGGTTATCCTTACCAACACTTCGATAAAGGATTTTCCTGAGGAAAATCAAGGACTGTTAGAGAATTTTTCCAATATAGTAGTGGATGATTTTCCAAACTCGCTATCACTTATCAGAAGTATCAGTCATCACATTGACTTGACATGATGAGAAAACTTGACAAACAAAGTAGAGTACATGTTGACACCTCAAGAGAATGAGGTGAAGTGACAAGTTCAAGTTCTGTTAGACAAAGGATTGGTTAGAGAAATCTTGAGTCCATGTGCAGTGCCAACTGTATTGAGTTTGAAGAAGGATGGAATATGGATAATGTGTATGGACTCGAGGGCCATTAGCAATATCACCATCAGATACAGGTTTCCATTTCCAAGAATGGATGACTTGATGGATTGCCTATGTAGAGCTAACTATTTTCAAAGATATATTTGAAAAGTGGATATCACCAAATAAGAATGAGGTAAGGTGATGAATGGAAAAAAGCATTCAAGACAAATGAGGGGTTGTATGAATGGTTTGTTATGCCTTTTGGCTTAATGAATTCCCCAAGTAATTTTATGAAACTGATAAATGAAGTGTTAAAATATTTCATTGGCAAATTTGTGATTGTATATATGGATGATATACTAGTATTTAGCAAGACTAAGGAGAAGCACTTGAGACACTTGACACTGGTGATGAGGAGGTTGCAACAAGAGAAGCTATTGATTGAGTTGATAAAGTCCTCTTTCATGAAGACATAACTCATATATTTGGGTTTTGTTATTTCTTCAAATAAATTGAAGATGGATCCCGAAAAGATGCAAGCAATTAGAGAATGGCAGTCACCAAATAATTTCTTTGAGGTTAGAATATTACATGGATTAGCAAGTTTTTATCAGAAGTTAATCAAAAAATTTAGTGGGATTAGTGCTCAAATGATGGATACAGTGAAGAAAAGACACAAGTATTTCAAATGGACAGAAGAGGCTTAGAGGAGCTTTAACATATTGAAGGAGAAGATAACGGAACAACCGATTATGGTATTACTGTATTTTGGAAAGACATTTCAAGTGAGATGTGATGCGAGTGGAGTTGTGATTAGAGCAGTCTTAAGTCAAGAGAATAGGCTTGTTTTGTATTTCAGTGAGAAGATGAATGAATCCAAGAAGACGTACTCCACATATGACAAAGAGTTTTATGCCATAATTCAAGCCTTGAAGAAATGGAGACACTATCTCATACCGAAGGAGTTTGTTTTGTATAATGATAATAAATCTTTGCAATTCATAACCAGACATGAGAATTTAAACTAGAGACATTCCAAGTGGATAGAATTTATGCAAAATTTCACTTTTGTTATTAAACACATTTCTGGTAATGCTAACAAGGTTTTTGATGCATTGAGCAAGAGAATTTTGATTCTACAGGAATTTCATGTTGGAACCTTAGGTTTTGATCATCTTAAGGAAATGTACCACAGTGATCCAGATTTCAGGGAGGCATATGAGGCATGTGCGAATCTTGTACTCATAGACAGAAGCCAGTGGGTCAAATATCTGATTTAGGATGGGTTGTTGTTTAAAGGGTGCCAATTGTGCATACCAAGATGTTCTATGATGGGGAATTTGTTGAAGGAAAAGCATAGTGGAGGTCTAGTCGGACATTTCGACCATGAAAAAACATTTTCCCAATTAAAAAATTCATATTATTGGCCAGGGATGAGAGCAGAGGTGAAGAGATTTGTAAAAAAATGTAAAATTTGTCAGTATGCCATGGGGAAGAAGAATAACACCAGGTTGTATCAACCATTGCCTATTCCAGAGAGGCTTTGGGATGCAATAAGCATGGATTTTGTGTTGAAATTACCCAGGACACATAGAAAAAGTGATTCCATATTTGTGGTAGTGGACATATTTTCGAATATGGAACACTTTATCCCATTCCAAAAGACCAGTGATGTAACACATGTTACAAATTTGTTTTTTAGAGAGGTTGTGAGACTCCGTGGATTTCCCAGGAGTATAGTTTTAGACAGGGACACCAAATTTATTGGTCATTTCTGGAGGGTGTTGTGGAAAAATTTGGAGACATAGATATCTTTTAGTTCCACATATCACCGACAAATGGATGGACAAACCGAAGTGGTGAATAGAATCTTAGGAGATTTTCTGAGGAGTTTGGTCACTGAACACCATAATTAGTGGGATCAGATTCTAGCACAAATAGAGTTTGCATATAATGACTCAGTGAACAAAAGAAATCAGAAAAGTCCATTTCAAATTGTGTATGGAATGAATTTGAGAGGAGTGTAGGAGTTAAGAGACCTAAAACATAGTGAATTTAGGAGCACTGGAGCTGAAGACTTCGCTACAGAAATGCAGAAACTTCGTCATCAAATCAAGGAGCAGTTGAAGAAGAGAAACAACAAATACAAGTGCAAAGTTGATTAGAATAGGAAGAATCTTGAATTTGAAGTTGGAGATCAAGTTCTATCACATATAAGGAAGGAGAGTTTCCTGCAGGGAACATATAATAAGTTGAAATTGAAAAAGTTAGGACCGTGTAAAATCTTGAAGAGATTTGGAGAGAATTCTTATGAATTAGAGATGCTAGAAGATGTGGTTATATCACCCATATTCAACATTGCAGACCTCTATCCGTACAGGGAGGATGGAGCTGGAATATCCTAATATCAAAGGAAGATATAGTGGTGGAATTAGATGCCTGTAGCATAGAAGCTGCAGATGGAGAATATCATAGATCATCGAGTTGGTAAGAACACTAGCAAATTTGGCTCATTTTGCGACGGCTATTTTGACGCTCTTGCAACGTTATGTCATGGATATTGAGACGAATCTTGAGTCTCTGAAACATCATTTTATGTCACATGGCAACTGTGACGAACTTGAATTATCGTCGCAAGAGAAACGACCCTAGGGAAATTCTCACAATTGCAACAAAAAAAAGAAATATCGTCGCAAATATGACAATATAGGGAAACTAAGTGAAACCAACATTTCATCGCATTTGCGATGACCATTGTGACAACATATTTCATTTCTTATATAGAAAATGGGTCACAACAATTTAAGTTGTCGTCGCACTTGTGATGACAGCTTTTTTTTTATTATGTAGAAACTACGTCACAACAATTTAAGTTGTGGTCGCACTTGCGATGACCATTGTGACGACAACTTTCGTTGTTTATATAAAAAATGCGTCGCAACAATTTAAGTTGTTGTCGCACTGGTGATGAACTTTGCGACAACAAATTTCGATGTTTATATAGAAAATGTGTCGCAACAATTTCAGTTGTCGTCGCATGTGTGACGACAACTTTTTTTGTTTATATAGAAAATTCATAGTAGCAATTTAAGTTGTCGTCGCACTTGCGATGAACACTTTTGTTTTTTATATAGAAAATCCATCGCAGGTGTATTATGGTCATCGAAAGTGTGACAAACAATATTTATTTAAAAAACAAAATTAAAAAATTATTTTAGGCTGCAATTTTAATATTAATATTACCAATTTAATATTAATATTACCATATCCTCCAAGTAGAACATGGATTCTCTTATAATTCCTTGGATAATGGGGTTAGGTCTCAATGCCTTGATAATGTTCATGAGAGGACAATAAATCCCTTAGGCTTTAAATGAATCTTTTGGGGACCTACAAGGGCCATGGACAAGGCCACAAATCACAAAACATTCCCTATATAAGATATCATTATCATTACAGTGGTATGTGGATGCCATTAGAAGGTTTTATGCATTAGGGATGGGTACTAGAGCCCTGACCATGGTTGGGTTAGAAGTAGAGGGAATTGGGACCTAAGTTAATATTCTTGATCTAATAGGCCATGATCAAGGCCTCAAACTACAACATAGTTCCTTTAAAGTGAATCTCTATTGTTCAGTACTAATGGTTCCATTGATCGTGTTGCTCCCCTGATTAATACAAAGTAAGACATTAAACTATGGACGATATCAAACATTTACATATTTTATAAGTAACAAAAGGTTAATGTAGACTGATTTTTATTTACCTTATCCCGCAAATTGGATCTTGGGGTCTGCCCCAAGATTTTCCTACGATCAACCACGACTTTATAACCATACTTGTAACCAAGTTGGAGGTCTTCCTCTGTGGTTTCAGTTCCGAAGTCGTCACCCTACATTGCACAAGGTTATGGTTTTTTAATGTTTTTGGCTACAATTACCTTAAATTTGTAAGGTGATACAAATAATATTCTTAAGATGTTTGGGTACTTACGATTCATGACTATAAACTCGAGTAGTCATCCTGGCCTAGCTTATGTTGGCCATGTTTGGGAATCCTTTCTTTGGTTGCCTTCAAAGTGTCAAGAAATCTATCATCAAAATTTTCAAGTATGTTATATATAACCACACTTTTATTTATATCTAAAGAAAAATAAAGCTAGTATTGAATTCAAAAAGTTGTAATCTACCTTGGTGTACCAGTTATTTGTTCTCCTGATTTTTCCAAAATATTCTCTTTTTCATCATCAGTGATCACCTTCCACTCCCTCTCTGGAATTGAGGGAGGATGCTCATACCTAGGATTTCTTACCAAGCTTCGTCTATAAACATCCGAGGTATATTTTAAATATTCACCTGTTGTAGATGTGACCTATTTTGTATTGAATGTGTCTACACAAAAGAGGCCTTCAAGAAAATCCATAAGTTCATTTTTGAGGTTGGAATTTTGGAAATTCCACCTCATGGGTAATGTTGCCCCCAAAATAGACAAGACCTTTCTCTCTACGTGCCTATAAAAAAGGTCGTTTCCTACACACAAAAAGATATGATCATTAATTTAAAATTAATAATCTAGATGATTTTTGTATGAGGACAACATTAAATGATTAAAATATGAATTAAAACTACCTGGGAGTCTTGATTGTTTTAATGGAAGTCCATTATCGTCAACCAAAAATGTACATGGAAGGGTCCCCGTGCTTGTCACATGTCTAGCTCCAGGAAATGCAACCATCTCAACCACATCACTATGATTCTCATCTCTGCCACCATATCTAGAATCTAATCGAGGTGTGAATGTCTGTCGGTACGTGTCCTGGATCTTATCTAAATGAGTTGTGGAAGATGGAGAAGTAAATAGTTCTTTAGAAGTTGTATGACCACCCACATCATGACTCTGTAGCGTCTCTGTAACACCACTACTACCAACCCCAGGATGAACAGGCTCCAAATATTCCTTGATAAAAAAGAAAATGTTTTTTTGTGAGATAATGTAAAAGTTAAAGAACAAAGTATCATAATTGAACATGTGAGTGCATTAAAAAAAATAAAAATTATGGTTATTACCTTATATGTGTTAAGTTGTGACATAAGGAGCTTGATCCTTTCTTTTACATTTGGAGTTTGTTCTGGATGATCTAACAAGATAACAAGTTCCTTGTTAGCTTTAATGATATTTTTTTTAATAAGAGGATCGGATCAGTGCAAGAATAAATCCCCTCCTCATAGGCAGAATCATGATCCACATGGCCTGCTGACTACATATAATTTCAGCAAAAACAATGTTATTTCAATAAAATTATATAAGAAAATAATAAAAACAACGTAAAATGAAAGTGGAAATTGATAATCCTTTACATGTTCTGTGGTTGGCCCTTTTCCATGATCATCCTGCCACATTAAAATATAATTAGAACCCCCAAATATTTAAAAAATTATTAATGATAACAAAAAAATAATGTTAAAGATAATATTTACAACAATGTTAAAGATAATAAAAAAACATAATGCAATAAGTAGAGGTTTCTTAAAGAGGTGTTGCATAAGAACCTACACACTATTAGTCAATGTTTTTATTCAATTCAAATGGTAATATACTAATAACTCTTCCCCGGGGTGCTATATTTTTTATTGCGCACAGGACTACCCGATTCTCTTCACGTCCCTCATATATGCAATTCAGTTGTTTGTTTGTTGTCCTAGGTCATGTGCTGATTATAGAACCTGCGATATTGTCAGAAGATTTAGGCCTTCCATCAATATAGATAGTCTCTCCCTTATTTTTATCCTTGTTTATTAGTTGTATATAATTTGCGGTGAGTGCATATCTCTGCATACTTCACATGTACTGGACCAGTCGCATACAATCGTTATGATTGTTACACGGTCTGACATAGTCCATCAATTAAATTATTGTATTTCATTTTACAATCATTCCATCCATGGAAAATAGCCCCAAGCCATGCAGGGAGGATGGTGCAATGCGATATGTCCTATTGTTGAAAACGAAGTCAACATCTATAGGAGGTGGTTCCTTAGGTACCCATTTCTTCACCATATTCTTATACTTGAGTGGAACATCTATGTCTCCTATGCTCTCATCATCATAAGAGCATGATCCTCCTTCGGCAAGAAAAAATTTCACGTGTCTACAAAAGTTTGTTATGATTTTTTCACCTCTGGTCCTTATTTGCTGATCATATCTACTAGATGCAGTCACATTTCTAGCCTCTATTCGTCCTAAGATTTCCTCACTTGACGAAGAAATATCTAACAGGTACCTATTTGTTTGTACCTTCAGTTGCATGTGCATGTGTTTCTAGTTAGTAGTCCATCATCATATTCACAATTCTAAATAACATTTTTATATCTTTAGCTTTGGATGCACAATTAGACTAGGGTGCAATTACCAATATTAGTGGTCAACCACCTAATTTAATGTGATATCCCTCTTGATTTTGGACATATTAAGGACATATTAAAAATGTGAAAACACTCATGACATGATAAATTTATCATATGGATCTAAGAAAAAAATATTATTAAGGTTGTTGTTTGTTGGATTTGTGAAAAATGAGCCTAAACAAAAAATTCTCACTTGAACTTGAGAAATGCCATAACTTCTAGAAATGGTATAGAAAAATATAAATACTAGACTAGGATAACCTAACTAGGCACCCTCTACTCAAGGAAGAGGAACCACACGACACAAAACACCTCTAATTTTTGCAAACCCCCATGTGTTGTATTTTCAACTCCCAGAAGGCCATCCTAAACCCCAATACTATAGGGAAACAATAAAAGTTTTGTAGGAATCAAAGAAACCTAGGGTTGAACATGGGTATATACCTAATCCATGTTGCATGACAATCACATACCACCAAATCCTGACAACAACAAAAACACATGCTAAACCATATTGCATGATAAAACTATGGAATTAAATAAGGACTTAAGGGTGGTAGGGGAAGTGGTGGTAAGATAGGGTATCTACCTAATCCATGTTTCATGATAAGTGGCACATATTCCACGTGCATTTGGATGTATGGGCATCATTCATGAAGATGTTATGATGATTTTTTTTTGCATTTAGTATAAAAAATAAGGTGAAACACATTCCCTTAAACCCTACCTCCACATCATCTTAACAACTGACCCCACCATTACATACTTAGCACTTTAGGACCTCTATCTCAGATATTGAAAATACAAATGGAGGTCACAAATAGGGATTTTATGGAAGACCTAAACATTATTCATAAGGATATTATGATAAAATTGTTCGTTTGCATGTTAAGAGGAATCACAACACATTAATGGTTTCGTAAAGATTGTCTAAGGGTTGTGTCTTCAATTTCAAGTTTCATCAAAGCAATTTGCAGGATTTTGAGATTTTGAGTAGGCTCTTGAAGAATTCTACGACGAGGATTTTTTGCTTCAACATTGCATGGAAAGAAGGAAGAAACTTGATGGCACTTTGAAAGCCTATCAAATAATCCCATGGATATGATTTTCAATAAGTTGGTTGAAAGGTATAAGGCAATAAATTATTGGTCGATGTTGTAGAAAAG
>SNQJ01S0020949.1:58581-85695 GCA_010110895.2 Picea sitchensis
CCAATACTTTATATCATCTTCATGGATTTATTTCAATGACAACCATCTACATGATATCATGACACAAGAAAATAACATGTTTCAACATAACATAATATAATATATTACATTACATTACAAGTAAAACACGTGTCATTAAGTACAATAATAATTTGAAAGAAAATTTTGCATATAAATCACAACTACGTCTTGCCTCATTTATTTTCCAAGATCATATATAACGTGTTTGACGTTGTTGTCAAAGTCATTTGGGAGAGATAGCGGTAGAACATACTGTAACAACAAAATGAATCGTTATTTGTTATGACCAAAGTAGACAAGAAAAAATAAAAAAATAAAAGATCTATAAGTCCAATATATATAAATATGTATACCAAAATTATTACATTAATGAAGGTATGCCAATCATGTGTTTTTACCCCACCAAATTCACCTTTCTTCATTAAGATATTTTTTATGTTTGAAGCAAAACCCATGGGAAATTTAATTCTTTGAATGACCTATTTTACATCATTGATTTGTTGCTCTGTTAATAACCATGGAAGGTTATTTCGGTCTAGTACTCCATCTGATCTATTTGAATATCGGATCACACTTCACATTGCATGATTGGCTTTCTAAATGTCAGTACAAATTTTGACATTTTTTTCTTTGTCCCTCCTACCATCTATGATTTGCCATAATGTTTCAGTCACATTCTTCCCGATATGCATTGTATCAAAGAAATGAGCTATTTTTAGCTCCTCATAGTAGGGCAACCTCATGAATTGAGCGGGATAATATTTC
The DNA here is from genome assembly GCA_010110895.2 of Picea sitchensis. NCBI lineage: Eukaryota > Viridiplantae > Streptophyta > Pinopsida > Pinales > Pinaceae > Picea > Picea sitchensis. Next base: position 59,368 of record SNQJ01S0020949.1, read on the forward strand.
ATTCATCCTGGAAGCCCATTATTAATACCTTCATGATGATTGCAGCCTTCATGAAGCATAAAAGAAATCACAAAAATAATTATCAAATACAGTAAAATAAATTCAATGATTAAAATAAACATTCAAAACATTACATGATCTATGGACATTATGAAATTAAGTACCTTGACGATTTCTATTATATTCCAACCTCCATAGGTGAGGTGTCATTCTTCATGGTTTTTATCCTATCTCTTCTTTCCCATTGAAAGGATGTTTTTCAGTAGTACGATACTTATGGTTCTTAGGAACAAGGTTCCTACACTCATCAAACACCATCTTTCCTAAACTTTTTGAATGTTGATACTTCATCCTAGGGCCACAAACTGGACATGCAAATTTACCCTTTGTTTGAAGTCCTGGAACAAATGGATTAATGGAAATTATACGATGAGATTAGTTAAAAAGTAAACATGCACCATGATAACATTAAAATATTATATAGTATTAAAGAGCAATATTAGAATGATTATACATACCACAAAAATGTGTTAGTCCAAGGGCATCATGAATTGTCCACAAAAGTATTCCACGGAATTTAAATTTCTTCTCCCCAATTGGTTTAGATATGTCATACATTATGATGCCATCCCATAACTTTAGTAGCTCGTCGATAAGAGGCTCGATATATACATTCATATATTTAACCTAGTACTTATCTAATTGTTTGAAACTACACATAATTACTAAAGGAATGATATCATGTAATATATATAATTAAATAAATAAACAAAAGATATCATGTAAAAATTGAAACAAATGAAAATGTTAAATTCAAAAAATTAATGTAAACAAATACCTAGAACAATCATTGTCAACATTAGCTCGCACGGGTGTAGACAGATTGGCAAGTGTCGTGTAAATGGAAGGAAATTTGTAAAATGAAGTCTCATGTTCGATTCTCACCCGGATTTACTCATGTGCCATTCTTGCAGGCTGGGTGGTTGCACCTGGGGTTATAGTGGTAGCCGATGGGGATCGACCCCATGTCACGTGAGTATGAGAACCGCAAGTTGTTGATTCCCCCAGTACAAAAAAAAAATCATTGTCAACATTATGTGCTCCCTCTTTATTGACATCCAAGAAGGAATGTTATTGTTGATAAAAAAAATAGGCCACATTGAGTAAATAGACCTAAGCTTTCCAAATGGATTAACACCGTCAACTTCCAATGAAATCCTAACATTACGAGGTCCTTCTTTGAAATCTACCCATTTTTCCTCAATTTCCCTAAATGAAAAACCATTAGTAGGAATTCGAAGAACACCATCTCCACTTTTGTTATGTGCATGGTAATCCATAAATTATTCTATGCTTTCACACTTGAACAATCGCTGCAAACGTGGAATTATGGGCATATGACAAAGAACCTTTCGAGGCACCCTTTTTGTTACTTGATCGGTTCAATATCTACTTATAAGATATTGCGGACATTCAGTTTTCGAAGCATGTTGTCCATAATATATAATACGGTCATTAGGACATGCATCTATAGTTTGATAATCTATTCCAATGTCTTTCATAATGGCATGCAAACATCGATATGTGCAAGGTAAAATATTTTACTATGGTAACAAAAATTCACCTAACAATGTACAACATAACAAACAACTAGTTAATGTAAGAATATTAATCGTAAAAATTGCATTCTTATTTTACACATTAATTAACACTAAAAACAAATATAAAAAAATCAACATTTATGTATAGTATGAGATGAAACATATTACATACCTTAGTATCTGTGTCATACAAGTGTTCGAAAAATTATTCATAACCTTTAAGTTCACCAACAACAATGTAGCGAAGATAATATTTTCTCTTGATCCTTCATAAAGTCATTTATTTGCCTTTCCTAATAGAGTTTCATCATAAATACCATCATTTTCCTCATCCTCATCCAACTGCAAAAACAAATCTTGGATCATTTGATTCGTCCCATCATCTTCTTCCATTGGATCATTAAATTGATTTTTCCCATCATCTTCTTCCATGAGATCCTTATTTGCTTGGTCATGACGATGTTCCTCAGCTTGTACAACATCATTTCTACTAATACTTGGTGAAATATTCTACGAAAAGTTAGAGGGAAACTCTAACTTTATAATTACAAACAATCATACAAAATTAGTGTATACTATAAAAAACATTCAATGTGACCATATTTCCTACAATGTTTTGTAGCTGTTTCTAGTAAAATTCTTACAAGACATCTGAGATACCATTTTTTACAAGGGCAATAACATCTACCATCACCCTTTTCACCCGCTTTACTTTTTTCCCCACCTCTAACAACATTCAACGACATTTTTCTGCACAAAAATACCCTTTTGGAACCGTCGTTGTTATAGGAAGATTTTCGCAACATATTTAAATCGTCAAATATTTATAGGCCAATTTTAGGTCACTATCGTTGAAATTGAAAAGATAATGACCTAAAAATATTTCTTTTCCACCTATTTATTTTAGGTCATTTTCAATGGTCAATTTTAAGGTCAATTATTATGGTCAAAGTTCGTCACAATAGCGACGAACAAACTACAGTCATCGCTCTTGCGACGAACATTTACCATAATAATTTAGTAAAACTAAAGGCATCGAGATAGTGACAAATACAGGGTGGATTTAGAAAAAAATGAACTTTTTCTCTTGCTTGTTGCAACGAAAGAGTACTTTCGTCGCAAGTGGTCGTCGCAAATATTTCAATATGTAGTAGTAGTTCAAGACCAGAAGGAGAACGCATTTTGAATATTTATTAAGGTGGAAAGGATGACCAGTAAAATAAGCAAGTTGGGTTGGTGAAGAAGACATCCAGAAGCATTGAAAATCAATGCAGGAGCTCATGGACAGGAGTCCATGAATTTTTCAGCCAGAGGAGTATGATGCAGGATCATCACCAACAAAGTGCATGTGGAGGATAGTTGGGTGCACTAGCATGTATTTTGAAATATTTTGAATTCCAAAGATCGGTGTATTAATGCAATATATGACAAATATTTTGAGTTATGAACATATTTAATGATCATACGCTGAGCCATCGCATAAGATCGATGAGGGGTGTGTATTTTTCTTTAATGTGAAGGATTGCAGCATAGATTTGGAGCAATCGATTTTATCTTTTTGACTTGAATATTTACTGTAATAGATTTTAAGTATTTGATAGCATTTAATTTCGATAGGATAGCCTAAAGTAGTTGGAGGTAAAAGATCGAGGGAACCCTCTTGTATAAAATCTTTGTGTTACTGCCGAGAAGAGGTTGTTGATAGAAGATAGTTAATCAATTGTCGAATCTATTGCATATGTTAAGGATTGTTGAAGAACAATGTATGAATATATGTATATGACTATTGAATGAATATAAAAGAGGAGTATTTCCTCAATTGTAGGTTGTTGTGTTTATCTGAATGAGTGAATGGTAGAATTTTTATTCTATTTTATTCTTTGTTATTTCTTGTTCTTGTATCTATGCATGCAATTACATGGTTGAATGTATGAGTCACTGCAAAGGGTGAATATATTTCAATTGTTTCTCTTCAATGAGTGGGTGAAAGGAGTGAATATCACCCATAAGGAGCACATTGATGGAGTCTGTTTTGACTCATAAACTCAGAAGAGATAGCAAGAACTTGTATGTGAAAGAAGTGCATAAACGTATGCAAGGAGTGCGTGACAAAGTTTTCTAACTTGAAATATTGAGGAGGAGTAGCATGATTTTAGTCATAGAAGAGAGAAGTTGTTGGAGAGAAGTCACAAGGAGTGAAAAATCATCCACATAGGAGTTGAGTGTGGAAGAGAATCCATTGCAAGGTGTGCACAGGGCGGTATTTTGATTAAGTGTCGAAGAGAGTATTTAGAGGAACAAGATAAAATCGAAGAAGTAAATCTTAGGAGGGAGAGAAGCGAAAAATATTCAATGAGAAAAGTCCCTGAATTTTCCATCAAAATCCATGGAAAAGATCCGTTCTGAAGGGTGGTGAATGATTTCAGACCATTGGATCTAGGAGAACCACACATAAGTTGACCACAGATCATTTTGACACTTCGTGGTTTGGGAAATCTTGAAGGATTGTAAGTGCAGAGTCGCGAAGTCAAAATTCACAAATTGATCTCATCCATTAAAGGCGAGGAGGATACATGGAAGTGGATTAAGGAGTCCGGGAGTCAGAAGTCCAAAGGTTCATGGGCGAGAGGACTAGAGTTTCGCAAAGTCACGAAGCCTGAACTATAGTGGGGCCATAAAAATCCAAAGATACATATTGCAGAAGTCTGAAGATTCAGAGAAGAGTGCTTTGAGAAGAGCTGAAAGTAGAGCTTGAGATATCCTCGAAGCTCGAATCACGAAGGGATAGACCCACGGTCACAGTCGTGGTCACTTAGGGGAAATAATGGCATGTGTATGTATAGTGGTTTTGGGTAACCACAAGGACCCAAAGAGTCACTCTGACTCATTATCTCAAACAATACAAGATCAGGAGGTCGAGTAGCTCTTTGGAGGGAAGGGGGTCTGCATCAATTGCGGAGGAAAATGCTCCTTCTTGAAACCTAATTTTGATGCTAATTTTTAAATTATTTGGTTATATAAGTGACTTCCATGGTCAATGAAAATCTCTTTTGGAACTCCAGACCTGGTAATGTTATAATTGGGCATGAAAAGTTTTGTAATCTCATCGCCATTTACAAACATAGGCCCTGCCTCCAATCACTTTGTAAAGTAGTCGATGACCACGATAATATAATGATGCCCCCTATCCAAAGGTGGGTGGAAATCCATAAAATGTATCCCCTACTTGTTGAGGGGTTCGATGGTCATGAACGTAAATAAAGGAGAAGGATGCACCCACATTTTCCTAGAAAATACTTGAAAAGGGTGACATATTTTGACCACCTCAATGAAATCCTTGAATATTATTGGCCAAAATTATCCGATGTGCATAATTTTTGGGGCATTTTCCAGCCTGGATAGATGACCACTACATGCTTCACTGTGGAAATCATTGACAACACACTCTTCTTCCTCATGATTTAAACAATGATGAAGGATCTAATCAACCCATTGACAATACATACTGTCATCGATGATGAGATAATTCTCTTCATGATGGTGAATATGTCATCATTTATCTTGCAAATAATATGAAGAGAACTTCAAATTTTGGAGATATACTAGGACATCCCCATACCAAGGGTCACTAGAAGAGATAAGGAATATATGCTTGTTAGGAAATGATTCCATAATAATTGTGTCCTCATCCTCCCTAGGAAACTACGACATAAGTTCAAGAAAGACTAACGAATTTTCAGACTTGGAAGAAACAAAGTCCAACACGAATTCTTGCAAGATGACAATCCATTTATTGTATTTTCCCATGATGAATCGTCATGTTGGGACATCTGGGAATGGATTGACATCAATGATTACACTAGTCTTATGCAACAAATTCTAATGTTGAACCCTCTAGATAGCATGTATGACTATCAAATCCAACTTCTCGACATGTGAGTAGTTAAGTTTAGGACCCATCATGATGCGAATGATGTAATAAATAACATGCTCTTGGAGTGTATCATCCTCCTAAACTAGACCCATACTGACAGTAGATTCCACTCCTACAAGATACAACAATAAATATCTGCTATAGTCTGAGGGATTAAGAAAGGGGGAGGGAATAAGGTCCATTTAAGTGCATCTAAATGTCATTGTGCAAACTCATCCTAGATAAAAGGGACCCCATTTTTCAAAGAGCACATGAATCCCTTGACTATGTCAGCATAGTTAGTGATAAACTGATGAAGGAATTTTTTTTTCTTTGTAAATTTTGAAGTTGTTGAATATTTTGTGGGGGAGGAAATTGAATTATCACCTCAACCTTTAATAGATAGACCTTGATACCCTTATTGGAAATAATAAATCCTAATAGATACCCTGATACGACATAGAATATGCACTTATTATGATTCAATCGAATACAATAATATTGGCATATATAAAACACAAGTCGAAGGTGAGCTAGATGATATGATCTCTTGCAAGAGTGAGCAATGATTTCATCAAGATAAGCTTCGACAATATGCTTGAGATCATGAATGGAAAACCATATAGCCCGCTCAAACATAGCTCCAACATTTTTAAGGCCGAAAGACATATTTCTATATGTGAATGTACCCGAAGGAAATATAAAACCTATTTTGGGTTGGTCCTTGGGTCAAATGTAGATCCCATTATAGCTAGATAATCCATCCATAAAAGAAAATATCTTTCTTCCCACAAACTTGTCGATAATATGATCAAAAAATGGCATGGGAAAGTTGTCGTTGGGACAAGCTTTATTCATATACTGAAAATACATGAAAACATGAATTGTTCCTTCTTATCGACTAGAATTGGATTTAAAAACCATTATTTAAGGGGAACCAGATAGATGAAACTATCCTTGGGTATTTTATGCACCTCTTCCTTAATCACTGTCACCTTTCTAGTGTTAACTGGTTGTAACTTCTGTCAATCAGATTTCACATTCTCATACATTATTATCTCATGTTCGATGATCTATAATTATATTCATAGTATTTCCTCTAATTATGAGGAGAATACATCCTGGAATTCCTTGAGAAAGGTAATATAAGTGTGGGTCTCCTCCAGAGATAATTCTGCACCAATGAACATTTTTTCGATGATGCTCAAGGTTCTAGAGATGTCAATCAGAAATATTTATGATACATTTTCCATGTTTATCTTAGCATACACACCATGCTTAGCTAAGGGGTTCATGGGATGATCAATACATACACTCAAAGTAAATTGGAACTTTTCCTTCTCAACTCTACTAAGTTCTGGGAGGAAATAATAGTTATGATGTAAGTTGTCCCAGGGATATTCAGGCCTTCTGATTCCATCAAGGATGACCTTGTCAGAAGGGAAAAAAATCAGAACAATCAAGTGAGTTAGAATAATTCAGGGCCCATATGGGCTCCATAAACTAATCCACTTCTATATAGGAAGGATTATGATTGGGATATGAAATAATTTATTGATTTACTTAGTAAGATATCTTGACATAATATAGTGACATGGTCATCTCGACATGCACAAGACCTTCTAGAAAATCACACGGAGAGGGTAAAACTAAAGGATCCTCTAAATATGATGTTTGAAAATATGTCACTTGATACATGGGGGTCAAAGAGATTTATTGTTGATATAAACATGGGACAACATTAATATATAAAATTGGTGTTGATAAGTTGAAAATTTCCATCAAGGAAGGATGCATTGCGACACCAATGCTCTCATATTCCATCAAAGAGTTTCAAACTAATGGGAAAATGGATCCCATATATTTCATTGAGTTAGAATAAGTGAATGAAATCTAGTCGATCATTATGTGAAGGGGAGGATTGACATCCACGGTGTTAAACTTGATCACTTGTAAGCTCAAAGAATTGGTAGCTCCTGTAGTGGAAAAAAACACACTACATTGCCAGGGGAAACATTGGAGTAGCTTGAGGGATGAAATCACATAAGGTGTCTGACATAAATCCTCATCAACCAAGTAGTTGGGTGAAGCTCTAGAATTGGGGTTGTGTGAAGAATGCCTATACACACCTTTCAGTATGTGTTGCATTATGTCCCCAACTAGATTCCTTATATGGAGAGAATTCTAAGGGTCAGGAGTTTCTTTTCATTTTGAATATGACTCGGGGTTACCATAATTGTGGGCCCCTATTGACATGTAGACATTTAATAGTATGAACGATGTGGTACCTTCTAGAGAGGATGCAACTTGGGTTCCCCCTTCCATTTTATGTACCTTTGGAAGAGCCTACCACCATATGTTGTCCATGAGGGAACACGTTAGTCAACACTACATGTTGTTGTTGCATCAACAAACGATGGGATTCCTTCATTTTTTGGAACTGATGTGTAGGGTGATATTCCTTAAAAACATTACATTGAAACTTCACCTTTCTCTATTAAACCCACCAACATTAGAACCAAATTTATTAGCATTTTTACCATTATTCCCACTTACTTATTTATGTTTACCCTTCTTTTTCCTTTGGGATGATTGATACCCATTAGATTCTTCAATTGCACATCATTTACATGTGATAACTAGACAATGGGAATGGTCCAATTCATAGCTTGATCGATCACAATTTGATGGATATTCATCTTTTTCATCTGGATCAAAACCATATCTTTATTATTTCTATTGACATAACCAACAATGCCATCGACATGTGGCATAGAATTTGGTTTCTAGGGGTTAGTGCTTGATTGAGGTGTGTCTAGTAAAATTTCATACTGGAACACACACTATGAATATATCAGGTCCAAATACTGGGCATTTTTTCATCGTCGGAGGTTATCGCCAACATAAAGAAAGCCTTGGAAATATAAGGCAACAAGGATTTCAAGAACCATTATAGGAGGAATTGTGGACTTTATCATCCATATTGGTCTATTCCTTTCCTTGATATGATTTGAGATTTTGGTATCTTTGTATTTTCCTAACATCAACAATAAATCATTTTTCGACATCATATCGGTCTGGAATATGAAAATGGTTTAGGAATACCATCACAATATCATTAAAGTTACGAAAATTCAACCCCTACAATTCAATCTACCACTTTACAGAAACTCCTATAAGAGTGCATTGAAAGAGTTGTAATCAAATGGAGTCATTGTTCAACAAATTCAATGAGCAAAATAGGTGAAATGTTGTGACATGGTCTTCTGTATCCTCACCATATTTTCATTTGAACGTAGGAATTTTGAGGGATAATTTGGTGGGGATTGGGGGCCAATTCAGATGACAAAATACTAGTTCAATCATATGTTTCGATAAATATGGAAAGTTTGGAGTTTCTAGAAAGGGAAGGCTCAGTTGTAGCAATGAATTCCATCTTTCAGGGTTAGGATCCCTAGGTTGGTTGGAAATCGAAAAACAAAATCTTGAGTAAGAATCAAACATGTCCCTCTTTGGAGGCATCTATACACACCAACAAATCTTCCCTTGGATCAACAATATTTATAATGGGTGCACTAGTGAGCAATTCTCTTAGCAACTAGAAATGGTTTTTACACTTTGGTGTCCATTCAAATTTTATCCCCTTCTTTCGTAAAGATGTAATGGGATGAGAAATATTGGGGAAACCCTCTATGAATATCCCGTAGTATCCAACAAGCCCCTTGAATGATCTTACCTTGGTTATGTTATTAATTCTTGGCCATCCTCTAATATATTCAATCTGCTCTAGATCTAGTTATATTCCTTCCTCTGAAATCATGTTTCCCAAGTAATGGATTTACATCCAGTAAAAAGAACGCTTGTTCAACTTATTATATATTTAATGTTCTCTTAGCACTTGTAGTACCAATATAATTTTTTCTCATTTTCTTCCTCTAACTTATAATAAATAAGTATGTCATCTAAGAAAATAATGAAAAATGTATCCAGGGAATTTCCAAATATATCATCCGTTAGGCACAAGAAGGTACATGTTGCATTTGTCAACCAAAATGGCACCACTAGAAATTCATAGTGTCCATTCCTGGTTCTGAAAGAAGTCTTGTTGATTTCTTCATCATTTTATTCTTACCTGATGGTATATCTATCTCAATTCTATCTTAGAAAATATCATTTCTCCTCCTATATGACCAAAAAGGTCATCAATTTTTGGTAGAGGATATTTATTCCCCACAGTGACTTTGTTTAGCTGTCAAAAATCAATACAGAGCCTAAAGGTCCCATCTTTCTTCATTACAAAAAATATTAGTTCTCCCCAAGGTGAGAAACATGGTTGTATATAACCCATCTTAAAAAACAATTATAGCCACATTCAAAAGTCCTTTAACTATGCTGTTATCATTCTATATGGAGTCTTTGATACTTGGGCTACTCTAGGTATTAAATCAATAGAGAAATATATATCTCTCTTTGGTGGTAGATCTGGTATTTCCCAAATGCATTTTCATATTCTTATAACATTGGAAGGTCATCAATATTTAGATATTTTCTCCTAGCTATATCTCCCACGTGAAATTCATACAATTAACCTTCTTTACTGAAGTACCTATTCATAAGTAAGGTTGGAATATATATTACATAAATGAGTGTTGTAATTCCTTTCACTATGATCTTATTTCCTTCATCATAAAGGCAAGTAAAATTATTGTTATGGAAATCTAGAATAACATGACGCACATACAACCAATAAATTCCATTGAGGAAATCATATGATCCAACTAGTATGATATTCAGATTTGCAATAGAACTGGAACCATTCATATCTATGGGAGAACCTTTAAAAATATCATTAATTTTCCTTTTGATCCCAGTGGCTAGTTGAACCAACCATGATTTCTCATGCTTACTTTTCTTCACATGAAATATTTCAACCAAATTAGGGGAAATGTAACTATAAATTTGTCCTAAACCAATTAAAATGGCAATATGATTATTTTCAATGTTACCTTCTACTTCAATCACGTTTCACTGATGGTCTGCTTGTCCATATTCCAAGGTTTCATATATTATTGGAATGTTCCTTCCCACATCTTTTGCTATGGTTTCTTCTTGTAGGTTGTGCACAATCCTAATCCTATCTCCCTTATGAGCAGGGATGATTTTAAGGATGAAAAATTATTTTAAAATGTAGAAACCTTGGCGAATATTACTATTCCTTCATATGCCAACTATAAATGTTTGGCGATATTTTTGTAAAAATATTTAAATTTCTAAGGATTTTATATAGTTTGTATACAATTTTGGTGATGGTAAAATAATTTTATCCTTTAGAATTTGGGCAAATCATTTTTAGAATAGCGAATATTTTTATGGGAAAAACCATGGAAAATTAGCCCATGAGTGAAATTTATCCCCTAAAATCATCCCTGCTTATGAGGAGAATCCATGTCAGTATGATATTTTTTACATCCCCCAACACTTAATTGGTTTCCTTTTCCTTTTTCCCACGGATTTATCCATCTTTGATTCACTCTAATATGGTTGACCTTGCTGATATGTATTAGAGATATTATTTAAGAAAGGAGGTTTGAATCTTCACCTCTTTTGATCCATTTTTTTCTATATTTTTATGTTTCAAGGCTTTTGAAATACTACTCTACCATTTTTCTACTCATATAGGTATTTTTCCTTCCTGATAGGCTCTTCTAAAGCTTAGGTTCATCAAAGAGGATCTTTTATTTGTAAAAATATGGTAGAAAAATGAGGACCTTTGTATCTTCACCTTCTCTTTAAAAAAGCCACATATCTTAGCAGCTTCAAAAAAATATTCTCATATTCCTCCATGGTTATGTTTCCCATCTTGAGATAAAACTTTCTTGCATATTCTTGTCATAGTAGTTCTTAGAAATATATTGTTGCTTTAAATATTTGTTGAAATACTACCAAGAAATATTCATTGATCTTCTTGACTTGCTTCAATTGATCCCACAACATATAATTATTTCCTTATAGATGGTATATAACAATCTTCGCTTCTATATTGAATGAGTAGCTATGCAAGTAAAAAGATTTCCTTATGCCAAGGAACCAATATTTCCTTGAATCTTTTTCCTTGAATTGGAGCAAGGATGTTGAATCCTAATTCGTGCAATTTTTCTTTCATTCCTAACATGGGACACTTTTGGGCTTCTATTTCATTCTTTGGATGTATACAACTTCTTGATTGAATATTCTGGTTAATAGTTAATCCTTTTATGTAGGTTATCACTTATTGAATGCTTGGATGTTCTATAATTATTCCTCCTTCCATGATTTCTACCTTCTTCCTCATGTATTAAACCTGATCAATTCCTTATTTTCCTCTCAACTGATTCAAACCCTATAACAACTAAGTTTTTATTTTATTTTGTTCCTCCTAAGCTATTATTATCTTCTGATTATCAACTTTGTCACTCTACACCTCCATACTCAAACTCCTTATAGTTTCTACCATCTCTAATGTCTCCATTATATCTTTGTTTCCATTAGACTCTATCTCCTCATTACCAAATATTGTGTTCATTCCTTTAACATCTTCTTCATGATTTTAAGTTCCCTATGCATCTTCCATGTCTCTTTATCAATGGTGCTCTTCAATTCTAATATTTACTTGTTATCAATGTAACACTAACTTTGCAAGAAGTGTGAATACACATATTACTATGAGATACAGTTTATTTCCATATTTGTAGCATTTGTTTCAAATTTTGGAATTGTGCACATTATAATATTTTTGACCATTACGGCTACATGTCCTTCTTTATTTATGAAGAATCCTGAATCAGTTATCCATATTATAATACTTCATGCATATTCTCCTATAAATAATATTTCCTATGACTATATTCATGTAGCAATATGATATTAAAGATAAAAGTTATAGCTCTAAGAAATCACCTTTTTTTCCAAATTTTTACACTTTTCTCACTATTGCAATTAAGCTTAGAGGCTAACTTCTAACACCTATAGATCAAAACCTAATGAGAATTGAGAAAAAAATTGCAGAAAGTGTAGATAAAAATATTCATTTTGAATATAAAACAACTCTCATATTGGCGGTATGATTCTGTCGTCAAATCTTACGTCAATCTAGAATTGTCATATTTTCCCTTTTAAAATTTTCTCCAAACATGGAATTTTTAGAAAAAATGGTTCTCTCAAATGGAGAAAAAATGTGAAATATTAAATAACAAAATATTTCCTAAATTGTTGAGGAGGTAAAATTCCTATTGAGATATTTTTTCTAGATTTGTGATTTAGGGTCGCTTTTCCTCCTCTAAAGATCCAAAAATCCCCTTGAAACTCTCTTGGATTAGTGTATTTTGTCCTATTTTTTCATCTCCATTCGAAACCATTTTTAATTTGTCCAAAGTCTCCCATAGGTTCCTTCATGTCTATGTATGTTTCTCACTATCTGAATCTCATCAACAGAGAATATGTCAAGGAGTACCATCTTGTTCTTCAAAAACTACTAATATGTAGTTTTTGGAACTATGGAATTGAATTTTCTAGTGACCGTCATTGGGAATTATATGGTCCTCTTCACTATGGAACTACTCTTGAAATTTCACTTATATTCGACTAAATTTTCATATTTTATGGACAAAACAACATTTTGGCTCCAAAGTGTTTTTAAAAATATACTTTTATCTTGCTGATGTGGAATCCTGGATGATGTGTCATGAAACATTATTGTCGATGTGATGGAGAGGTCCTATGTGTATCCACCCATGTATTCCATGTCATATACATTTCTACCTCTCATGCTAAGTCAGGTTCCCATGGCCCCCTTCCTAATTTTCCTTTATTTTATAACTATATTTATCATTATTTAATTGAATTGTGGGCCACATGCATCCCATCATCCTTTTTATTCATTTTGGAATGATCTATACCATGTATTGGATAGGGATTCCCACACTCTCTTGACGTAATCCACCTAATGTACCATCCTTGGCCTATGTGAGTGGTGAGGGTTCTATCTCTGACATGCATCCATTGGCATAGATATTTCCTTGTGTACATATCATATCAATTGATGAGATCTATTATGACCTAATAGATTTCCTATGGTTTAATTTTCCCTTATGGTCCCATAACCTATTACACCCATATATCATATATAGGATAGACATCAATGTGACAGGAATTATGGAAACTTGGGAACCCTTTGCAAAACCACCTCACATAGGCTCATAAACTACTTTTCTCTGTTTTGACTACTTTCTACTTGAGCACCCATATTGCACCTAGAAATTCTCTAATTCCTCCATGTAAACCTTCCTATCCATGTCACCTTTATTATTTCATGTCATTAGTATGGGTCGACGTCATAATTTTAGCATTTTCCAAAAATTAAAAAATATGTATATCTTTTTTATATTTCTTTATTTTTCCTCTACAAGGCCACAATGAAATCATTGGACATAGCTTACCTTGTATGGATTCTACGTCTTCTTAATTCCAATGTTGTTGTGTCATTAATCTTTGTCTTTCATCCTAAATTGTGGATTTTTGGGCCATAAGGAAGCTAGTCTTCCTTATAACCCCATTAATAAAACAAGGAACAATGTAATAGAGTAGATTTTTTAGTCTATGTTGTGATTAGAATAATATTATGTATGAAAAATAAGTAGGTCCCTTCTCTATAAAATATGATCCTATGAAATAATATAATGGTTGAATTATTTTGACACAAATTATGTTTTCTCTCATTCCTCTCTTGTTCTAGGTTTAGGGTTCTTGCTATTTGTTGTTGTTTTGTAGTTTTTGGTAATGATTCGTTGTTGATTAGCTTAGTGATGTATGTATGAGATATTTTGTGAATATTTTTTGTCTCCTCCTCAAGGAAATCAACCCCTTCAATCTCTTACCTTCCTATCACTCCTCCTCTATGTTTTCACTTGTAGCTGCAACATTTCCTATCTCTTGAACTACGCCCTAGTTGCTAGTGCGCCCTTCCTTATTGTACTCTTATATAGTTTCTCCAAGTTTTGATTTCAATACTGGTGGATGGATCAACCTTCCAGCTACCAAAATGACTCATCCTCATTCCATTGTGCCATGTTTTAGTTCCCCAACTGAGAAGTGCACCCTCATCTAGATTTTGTGCCCTTGCAGTTGCATTGCAGGAACTAGTTTGGGAAGATTTTCAGCGGAAAATCTTCAGATATTGAAAGGATGTTGAATCTCTCTCTATTTGGGATCAATTGGTATCATAGCTCCAAATCCAAAGTAGAACCAACAACATAAGAAAGAGAAGTCTCTCAACCATCCATATCTAGTTTTGAACATAAATGTTTTTTGGGTTTTCTCAATATTTGTTTTCATAACTCACACCCTCCTCAAGGTTTTCAGTTTATGGTGGATATACATATCTCCCTACCCCATAGTATCAAATATATCTAGATCATAGAGGAGATTCACATATCTATTTCTCCCTATAGCCCACAAATCTCTCCCTCTACATATTTCCCTCATTTCCTCATCACTTCCATTTAACATTACAAAGTCCTATAGCAGCTCACATTTCCATGGGTGTTTAGCTCACTTTGTAAGTGGAATATTTTTTATTAAGGTTGGTTGTCATTGATGTCAATCCTTGAAGAAAGACTCGTAGCATAAAGGTTGGGTAACGGACCCAATATTGTTTGATGTAAATATGAATCATTATTTTCTTTTCATGGTTGATAATAAGTAGAAATGGATGAACTCAAAATTGGTCCCCTTATGGTGAAATCCCTCACGGGAAGACGCTTTGCGGATTGATCTATCATAGAAGTATGGTTAGAGAACCCATGATTATTTGTGGAATAATAAGATGAAGGTCAGTGAATTTTTCATTTAAACTATCCTATATGGATAGTGCTTCTCATTCCATTTTTGGTGATATATGGAACGTCACATAACTCCTCACGGTTATAGAGTTATGGCCATGAGAAATTGGAGAACCTAGGTTTGGGTAATGGACCCAAGTTTGTTTGATGGATAATGGTATGAGTTTTGTTATATTTTTAGGTAATATTATTCTATATGTATGGTACATGTCATTCCATTTCTGGTGGTATGTGGAACGTCAAATAACTCCTCATGGTTTGAGAGTTATCGCCTTACGAAGTTGGAGGACCCTCTTGTGTCATCTAGAAGCCCCAAAAGGTCAAAGTAGTCAAAGTGGTTTAAGAGATTTTAGAAGGTAAATAATAAAGTGAATTGATGAGTGTACTATAACTGAAATTGAATAAAAAATAAATTATTTAAATAATAAATTTAATGGAGAAAGTAGAAGTGGGTTAACCCTAAAATAAGGAAAGTGAGCAAAGTGACCTAGAAGATGTTTTTAAGGAAGCTACCTGGAGAGTATAAATAAGAGGAAAGGCTCTCTCATTTTAGACATATTTGAGAATATTGAATAGATATAGGTGTCTGATTTAACCAAAGGATATCTAAGATGAATTTATGAGGGAAGGTGAAGAAAAGAAGGCTGAAATTCAAGGAAGGATAAATTCTTTTGATGATGCTTTCTAAGGTATGTTATTTATGGGTCATCTCATTGTTTTCGCAATAAAGTATTTTATAGAATTATTCATACCGTGAAATTTATATTCCATTGAGGAAACATATACAAGTATTTTTGGTAAAAAATTCATCTTGTGGGTCATTGTATTTGTGGAGTGACACTCCGTGGAAAATAAGGTTTGTGGCTAGTCCTAAAACTAGTCAAAAACAAGTGTTTCGGGTAAAAATGTCATAACTTCTGCATAACATATACCAATTTAGTAAGACCAAATGTGTTGGTTATAGTAAAATATTTATTGTGATTTTTAACAGTTTCAGATCGATTCAACAAATATTACGTGCAAGGAATTCTCTACAAGATCTCTCTTGATGCAGGAGCATCGCAATTAGCAAAGCGAGCATGGAGCCAGCGCATGTGTTTTTAACACATGACATATTGCTTTTAAAAATTTTGGGAAATGATGCGCCAAAACTTTTTAATTAACCATTTATGAAGGAGCGCCTTTTTTATAGTGTATTGGACCTTGAGCCTTTAAGCTCTCGTCCTTTGGTAGATAGTCGACATTTAATTTAGTTAATGCTGGTAGATAGGATTTTTATTTCTAGATTTGATAGCCTAGAGTCTGAGAGGGAAAACGGATATAGACACCCTCATTGTACCATTGTAACATTATGGAATAATTCAGAAGAAGAGAAGAGCAAGCAGAGAACAGTGTATGAAGAACACCCATGTACAGGCATTTGAATTAATAGAAGAAAGCTCAGATTCAAATTCATGGTTTGTGTTGTTTCTCTGTGTATATTGTTGATGTGCCCCTGAATGTTTGCTTCATGTAATGCATTTGCTTTTATGTGTTGTGTATGTGATTTCAGGTTTCAACCTGAAGTCTGAAGGAGATATGGAATGAGTTCCAATTGTTTCTCTATCTAAGCCAAGATTTCCTGCAAGGTGTGCAGTCGAAACCATCCGCAAGGAGTGCGTTGATGTAGGCTCAGGTAGTTTAACTTTTTTTCTTATTCACTCAGAAGTGAAAGTGGGTTGTTGAAGCCGTGCAAGGAGTGCGTAGTCTGAAGAGGAAGTCTCAATCGTGAGTCTGAGAAGTATGCTTTGGAGGATTGTTGCTGCAGGCATGCGCAGAGTCAAAGAAGGTCGAACACTTGAAGTGTTTACAGGGTTGCCGCAAGGAGTGCGCACAAAGAGATCTCTTTTCTAAGAGATCGAGAAGCTATGGAGAAATCTCAAGAGGAAGAGAGGCCTTCATAATTATTGAAAGGTAGCACAGGAGATTTTCATGCCAAGAAATCCCCAAGGGGAAAGAAATCAACGGTCATTATCTTACAGGGGAGATTGATAAAACCCGTTAGCTGTTGGATCTCGCGGAGATGCGAGGAGGTTACAACCACACCAGAGCCCAAGCTCAAGAGGTTGCTGAGCATTGGATCAACAAGTGATTTCCCGTCAGCCGTTAGATCTCGAGGAGTTGCGCAGGGGTTAAGCCCTAGTGTACAGAGGAGAGGTCCCGAACAAGTCATCGGGATATTGGAGTCATCAGGATTTTTCTAAGAAAGAGAATTGAGACCTTGTGGGTTTCGAAAACCCGAGAGAGAATCCTAGCCATTGATCCCGGCAGGAAACGCGTCAGTATTTAGACGAGGCATCGGGATATTGGAGGCATCGGTGTTTTGGAAGTCAAGAAACTTGAGACCCCTCGAATATCAAAACACTGAAGAAATCATAGCCATGGATCTCGGATAGGACACGTGTCAGAGGATCCAAAGGAGTCGGGATTCGGCATTTCGGGGTTTCTGGAGACAAAGGAATTGTTGCATCAGGAGTCGCGATTTTGCGATACCTGATAGGGTGACGAGGAAGTGGTGATGTGGGGGAGTAAGCTCTCATGTGCATCGGGGATCGATATATCGGGATTCTCGATGACAAGAAAATCACTGCAGGAGGAGTCGTGAAACTCCAAAACGCGACGACCATACAATAATTGCATTGGAAGTGGAGAACAGGTGTCACCCCATATCGAGGATCGATACATAGAAGGTTCCATGAACAAGTGCAACGGAAACCACGATATCCCGATACGCAATTTCCCGATCACCACAGGAGTGTGGGCCATATACGCCAGAGCAGAGGACAGGTGGCAGCTCGTATCGGAATTCAGAGAATTGGAAGTCCTGAGCACATAGCAGCAGGAATCGCGATATTTCGATACGCAATTTCCCAACGGGGTTAAAGATCAGAGAGGTAGACAGGTGTCGCACCCCACCGAAGTATCGGTAGACCGGGATTTGGGGATTCAAAGAGTCGAATTCATGATGACAAGACTCGCGATCACGCGAAGTCTGATTTCCTGATTTGGATAGGGAGATCATAAGGAGAATTTTTGTGGGTGTCAAAGTCCCGAAAGGGATTGAAGATATTTTTTGGTTCTTCAGGCCAAGGGAGGAGAAGGTCCTATGTGAGCGAACGTGCTTGGGTGGTGCGTTTGCGTCAAAGTGGTATCAAAGCAGGAAAATTTTCTTTTCTTTCTGTAGCAGATAAGAAAAGAAAATTTCACCATGTCGCCGAGGAGAGAAAGATAATCACCTGATCCAAAAGATAGGGAGAACCAGAGAAGATGAGGGAGACAAGCACAAAATCTATAAATGGAGAGACACATACGTGATCTCAGAGTGAGACTAGAAGATATGGAGGTAGCGCAGAGACGCACAGCCAATGCTAGAGATCTAAGTGACTCCGAAGGTGAAGTTGAATCCGAACAACAAGAAGAAGTTGCAGTCGAAGATGCAGCCAAAGAGAAATTAATTAAGGCTATCGCCCGGATGAGCTCGAAAAAAACGATGGACATTCCAACTTATGAAGGGAATATGGATGCAGAAGAGCTTCTAGACTAGATTAGAGCTCTTGACACTTATTTCAATTATGAAGATATCGAAGAAGATAAGAAGGTTAGGCATGTTGTCACAAAATTGAAGGGACACACAACATTATGGTGGGATGAGCTTCAAGCGGATAGACGCTGCAAAGGCAATCAAAAGATCAAAAGCTAGGATCGAATGATTGCAAAGATGAAGGTAAAGTTCATCCCAAGGGATTATCAAATCATACTGTTCAGGAGAATGCAAAACTTGAGACAGAAGCTGATGACAGTGAAGGAGTATACTGAGGAATTATACAAGCTAAATATCAGAGCAGGTCATCAGGAGAACGATGATGAAAAAGTTGCCAGTTATATGAATGGCTTGAGATACGATATCCAGGACAAGATGAGTATGAAAACCATTTGAACGGTGGAGGATGCGTATCAAATGGCGCTGAAAGCTGAAGAGAAGTTGAACCGTAAGCCAGGACAGCGAGGCCGAGGTAGGAGCCAGCCCAAAGGTAAGTTAGTTGCCCAAGATAGGTTTCAGAAATCCAAAGACGAATGGAAGAATCCTCAGACTAGAACAGAAAGAGGTGGAAGTTCATAGAGAGGTCAGCATGCTGAACAGTGAGGGCAGCATACAGAACAGGGTGGAGGATACACTTATAATATCACATTTCCTTGTACCATAGGTAGAGAAAGAGGCAGAGGTGGAGTCATCACATGCTTCACGTGTGGAAAAAATGGACACAAGTCATTTGACTGTCCAGATAAGAAGAAGGATGGAGGAGAAGCTCACATCGTCGAGGCACAGAGGTGAGATGCTGAAGCAGAAGATGCAGAAGACGGAAGGTCATTGATGATGCGTAAAGTTCTCTTAACACCCAAGAAGGAGGTGGAGGACACATCTCAAAGAAACAGACTTTTCAGAACTGTATGCAAGGCCAAAGACAGGGTGTGCAAGGTTATCGTGGACAACGGTAGCACAAATAGTCTCATTTCAACCGAGATGGTGGAGAAACTGGAGCTGGAGACGATGGATCATCTGAGTCCATATAAAGTTTCATGGCTACAGAAGGGACATCAGGTAAATGTCACTAAACAATGTTTAGTTGAATTTAAAATTGGAGGGTACAACGATAAAATACTATGTGATGTTATTCCTATGGATGTATGTCATTTATTGCTGGGCAAACCATGGCAGTATGACAAGAATGTAGTTCATGATGGGAAAATGAATACATATACTTTGGAGAAGAATGGAAGAAGACATATGCTACTTCCAATTAAAGATAAAGAAGTAAAACCAGAAACGAGAAATATTGTACTTCTCATGAGTGGGAAGGAACTTCTTACAGAAGTAAAGAAGAAGGAAGATCCACAATTTTTTGTGGTCAGGAAACCCAAAATCGTTTTGACCAGCACAAGAGTGGATGATTTTCCAGAAGAGATTCAGGAACTGCTGGAAGAGTTCGCTGACATTGTGGTAGGCGAATTACCTCATTCGTTGCCGCCGATGAGGAGCGTAAGTCACCATATAGACCTCATACCAGGAGCTATTTTACCGAATAAATCCACGTACAGGTTGACGCCGTAGGAGAACGAAGAGGTCAAAAGGCAGGTACAGGAACTGTTAGATAAAGGGTTGGTCAGGGAAAGTTTAAGCCCGTGTGTTGTTCCAACGGTATTGAGTCCAAAGAAAGATGGAGGTTGGAGAATGTGCACCGATTCCAGATCCATTAATAAGATAACCATCAGGTACATGTTTCCATTGCCACAGATGGACGACTTGATGGACTGCTTAAGTGGAGCCAAATTTTTTTCAAAGGTTGATTTGAAAAGCGGATACCACCAGATTCGCATGAGAGAAGGCGATGAGTGGAAGACAGCCTTCAAGACAAATGAAGGTTTGTATGAGTGGCTAGTCATGCCATTTGGCTTGACGAATGCGCCGAGTACCTTCATGAGGTTGATGAATGAAGTCCTGAGGGAATTCATTAGTAAATTTTTCATTGTTTATCTAGATGACATATTGATTTTCAGTAAAACAAAAGCAGAACATCTGAAGCATTTAGTTGCAGTAATGAAGAAGCTACAACAGGAGAAGTTGTTGATCAATATGAGGAAATCTTCATTTATGAAGACAAAACTCATTTACTTGGGATTTGTCATATCGGAAAATGAATTAAATATGGATCCAGGTAAAGTGGAAGTGATTAAGAATTGGCCATCACCGAGAAATGTTTTCAAGGTGAGAAGTTTTCATGGTTTGGCTAGTTTCTACCGAAAGTTCATCAGAAATTTCAGTGGGATTAGTGCAGCGATGATGGACATTGTCAAGAAAAAACATAAGTCTTTTCATTAGACTGAAGAGGCAGAGAAGAGTTTCAACCTGTTGAAACAAAAGATTACGGAACAGCTGATTTTGGTGTTGCCAGATTTTACGAAAGTGTTCCAAGTAAAATGTGATGCAAGTGGCTTTGCCATAGGAGTGGTCTTGAGCCAAGAGGATAGACCTATTTCATATTTCAGTGAGAAGTCGGATGAGGCAAAGGTGAAGTACTCCACGTATGATAAGGAATTCTATGCTATCATACAGGCATTGAAGAAATGGAGGCATTACTTGTTCCCGAAAGAATTTGTTTTGTATAGTGATAATCATGCATTGCAGTTTGTGACTCAACAGGAGAAGTTGAATCAGAAACATGCTAAATGGGTAGATTATATGTAGAATTTCACATTTTTAATTAAACACATTTCAGGTACTGCTAACAAAGTGGTTGATGCTTTGAGCAGGAAGTGTTTGTTGCTGCAGGAATTCCGAGTCAAAACATTGGGATTTGAAAATCTTAGGGACATGTACATAGGTGATGCATATTTTGTAGAGGCGTATGAAGCAACTGAGAATCCAGTTCTCAGAGACAGAAGCCCTTGGACAGACTACATGATCCAGAATGGATTATTGTTCAGAGGAAATCAGCAGTGTATTCCAAATTGCTCCATGAGGGAGAATCTGTTAAAGGAAAAACACAGCGGAGGATTGGCTGGGCACTTTGGTCATGATAAGACATACACAAAGCTGAGCGAAGCATACTTTTGTCCAGGGATGCAGTCAGAAGTTAAGAGGTTTGTCGACAGATGTAGAATTTGCCAGGATTCAAAGGGGAGGAAGCAGAATGCGGGATTCTATCAACCATTACCCATACCCGAGAGGTTGTGGGATGGAATTAGCATGGATTTTATAATGGGATTGCCTAGGATGCAAAGAGGACATGATTCGATCTTTGTGGTAGTTGACAGGTTTTCAAAAATGTCACATTTTATCCCATGCCAGAAAACCAGTGATGCGACTCACATCGCAAATTTGTTTTTCAAAGAGGTTATTCGACTTCATGGTTTACCGAAAAGAATAGTTTCGGATAGGGATACGAAATTCATTGGACATTTATGGAGGACACTCTGGAAGAAGATGGGGAATAACTCGATGTTTAGTTTTTCCTATCATCCTCAGAAGAATGGGCAAACAGAGGTGGTAAATAAAAGTCTGGGAGACTTACTGAGAAGCTTGGTGACAGAGCACCACAATAGTTGGGACAATGTGTTGCCACAGGGAGAGTTTGCATACAATGACTCAGTGAACAGGAGCATAGGTAAAATTCCATTTCAGATCATATATGGCACGCAGCTGAGATGAGTTTCTGAATTGAGGGATTCAGAGCAGACTGCTACTAGCAGTGGTAGTGCAGAAGAATTTGTTGAGACAATGAAAGAACTTCACAGCCAGGTGAAGGAGAAACTGATGAAATCAAATCAAGAATATAACCACAGAGCCGATCAGTGGAAGAAACAACTTTAGTTCGAAGTTGGTGATCTAGTTCTGGCACATATGAGGAAGGAAAGGTTCCCGAGAGGAACATACAACAAGTTAAAAATGAAGAAAATTGGGCCATGCAGGGTCCTGAAGAAATTCAGAGAAAACGCTTATGAGATTGAGTTAACCGATGGGATTGGAATATCTCTGATATTCAATGTCTCAGATTTGTATCCATACAAAGCTGAGGAAACAAGAACAGGTGGTGAGCAGCCAGAGGTCCAGTGGCAGAAGCAGATTCCGATTGCAGAGAAGCCACAGATGGAGCGTATACTTGACAAGAGGGTGAGCAAAAAGACCAGATGGAAGCAATACTTCGAGTATCTGGTCAAATGGAAGGGCCATCCAGTGGAAGACGCCAGCTGGGAAAGAGAAGCAGTGATTCAAAAGCATGGACAGACCATGCAGGAGCTCATGGACAGGATCCCATGAAATCTTTCAAGCAAGGGGGTATGATGCAGGAGCATCACAATTACCAAAGCGAGCATGGAGTCAGCGCATGTGTTTTTAACACATGACATATTTCTTTGAAAATTTTTGGGAAATGATGCGCCAAACCTTTAATGAACCATTTATGAAGGAGTGCCTTTTGTATAGTGTATTGGACCTTGAGCCTTTAAGCTCTCGTCCTTTGGTAGATAGTCGACATTTAATTTAGTTAACACTGGTAGAGAGGCTTTTTATTTCTAGATTTTATAGCCTAGATTCCAAGAGGAAAAATGGATATAGACACCCTCATTGTACCATTGTAACATTATGGAAGCATTCAGAAGAAGAGAAGGGCAAGCAGAGAACAGTGTATGAAGAACACCCATGTACAGGCATTTGAATCAATAGAAGAAAGCTCTGATTCAAATTCATGGTTTGTGTTGTTTCTCTGTGCATATTGTTGATGTGCTCCTTAATGTTTTCTTCCTGTCATGCATTTTCTTTTATGTGCTGTGTATGTGGTTTCATGTTTCAACCTGAAGTCTGAAGGAGAGATGGAATGAGTTCCAATTGTTTCTCTATCTGAGCCAGGATTTCCTGCAAGGTGTGCAGTCGAAACCATCCGCAAGGAGTGCGTTGATGTAGGCTCAGGTAGTTTAACTTTTGTTCTTATTCACTCAGAAGTGAAAGTGGGTTGTTGAATCTGTGCAAGGAGTGCACAGGCTGAAGAGGAAGTCTCAGTCGTGAGTTTGAGAAGGATGATTTGGAAGACTACTGTTGCAGGCGTGCACAGAGTCAAACAAGGTCAAACACTTGAAGTGTTTACAGGGTTTCCGCAAGGAGTGCGTGCAAAGAGATCTCTTTTCTAAGAGACTGAGAAGCTGTGGAGAAAGCTCAGGAGGAAGAGAGGCCTTCAGAATTATTGAAAGGTAGTACAGGAGATTTTTGTGCCGAGAAATCCCCAAGGGGAAAGAAATCGACGGTCAGGATCTTACAGGGGAGATTGATAAAACCCGTCATCCGTTGGATCTCACGGAGGTGCGAGGAGGTTACGACCACACCAGTGCCCAAGCTCGAGAGGTTGCTGAGCGTTGGATCAGCAAGTGATTTCCCGTTAGTCATTAGATCTCGAGGAGTTGCGCAGGGGTTAAGCCCTAGTGTGCAAAGGAGAGGTCCCAGACAAGTCATCAGGATATTGGAGTCATCAGGATTTTTCTAAGAAAGAGAATCGAGACCTTATGGGTTTTGAAAACCCAAGAGAGAATCCTAGCCGTTGATCCCGGTAGGACACACGTCAGTATTCAGATGAGGCATCGGGATATTGGAGGCATCGGTGTTTTGGAAGTCAGGAAACTCGATACCCCTCGAGTCTCGAAACACCGACGAAATCATAGCCATGGATCTTAGATAGGACACATGTCAGAGGATCCAAAGGAGTCGGGATTCGGCATTTCGGGGTTTCTGGAGACAAAGGAATTGTTTCATCAGGAGTCGCGATTTCATGATACCTAATAGGGCGATGAGGAAGCAGTGACGTGGAGGAGTAATCTCTCATGTGCATCGGGGATCGGTATATCAGGATTCTCGGTGACGAGAGAATCACTGCAGGAGGAGTCGCGAAACTCCGAAACGCGACGACCATACAATCACTGCATTGGAAGTGGAGAATAGGTGTCACCCCATATCGGGGATCGGGACATAGAAGGTTATGTGAACAAGTGAAACGGAAACTGTGATATCCTGATACACGATTTCCTAATCACCACAGGTGTGTGGGCCATAGGTGCTCGAGCAGAGGTCAAGTGGCAGCTTGTATCGGAATTCGGGAAATTGGAAGTCCCGAGCACATAGCAGCAGGAATCGCAATATTCCGATACGTAATTTCCCGACGGGGTTAAAGATCAGAGAGGTGGACAAGTGTCGCACCCCACCAAAGTATCGGTAGACCAGGATTTGGGGATTCAAAGAGCCAAATTCGTGATCACAAGACTCGTGATCACGCGAAGTTTGATTTCCCGATTTGGATAGGGAGATCATAAGGAGAATTTTTGTGGGTGTCAAAGTCCCAAAAGGGATTGAAGATCTTTTTTGGTTCTTTGGGCCAAGGGAGGAGAAGGTCTTGTGTGAGCTAACGTGCTTGGGTGGTGTGTTTGCATCATCTCTCTAGAATAAGCTAGAATTCAGCAAGGTATGCCATTTTTTCTATAACTACTTTTATGAGAGGTTCCAAGTAGTGAAACCTGAAGTAATAAAATAAAACACACTGAAGAACATTGTGTATCAGTTTCAGATCTTTATGCATTAAAGGTACAAATTTATGATTATTTCAAGTTAGGGTTGTTGACCAATCCCAAACTAGTCATGTAAGACTAAAGAAATGTTTCATGTAAATGCTAGTCTCTTGTTTCTTAAAGTTAAGGAAGGTTTGTAGGTATGTGATCATATACACTAGGTAGATTACAGATTTATAAATCATATTTGTCTGATGAAATTGATGAGGGATTTTGGTTGAGGTACAAGTTGGGTACATGGTTGAAACAAGTAGTTGATGAGTTGGCACATACATGAGGTGTATAGTTGATGATGTTGGTACATATTGATGAGTCATAGTTCATGAGTAGTTTACATGTGATTGGTACATACTTGGTAGATGGTTTTTTTCACTTGTTTATGGTACATGTTGGTGCATGGTTGATGCACTTGTTTATGGTACAGTTTGATTATAGGTTGTGGTACAGGTTGATGCATGGTTGATGCATGTTTTAGGTTTATTGGTACAGGTTTACAGTGGTATATCTCTCAGTGATAGTGTGACAGTGGTTCCATCATTCTACTTCTACTTAAGGGAAGTTGGATGGGGAAAGGACAGGTGGTTGTACCCACCTTCCGATTGTAGTTGGAGAACATAGGAGGTTGTAGCCTCCTTCTGGTTGTATCTAGATAATTGGGGAGTTGGAGCTTCCCTCAGGTTGTAGCCTGAGAAAATAGTGGCTTGGAGGCTCCTTCCAGTTGCAGCTGGAGAAAAAATGATGTTGGTGCTTCCAATGAATGTAATTCTTCAAGACATATTAGAAAAAGCATTATGTG
>SNQJ01S0020949.1:85705-99407 GCA_010110895.2 Picea sitchensis
CTTTTTGGAGCATAAGGATGAAGACATATATATAGGCACAGGGATTTCATGTTTGAAAATCAATTGTAGATGGATACATAGGACTAGCAGTTCCACCAACAAATGACAAAGCAGTGAAACTCGATGAGAGTAATTCCAAAGACAAAACTGCACTTTTGAATGGTCTCAGTGATACAATATTCACCAAAGTTGCACATTGTGAATCTTCTAAAGAGATTTGGGACAAGCTTCGAAATATTTATGAAGGAGATACAAAAGTCAAAGAAGAAAAGATTCAAACTTATAGAGGTCAGTTCAAACAACTGAAAATGAAGGAAGATGAAAATATTGCATCCTACTTCTTACGAGTTAATGAAACAGTGAATTCAATCATAGGATTGGGAGAAGAAATCGAAGAATATGTAATTGTTCAAAAGGTACTAAGATCTCTTCCTATGAAATTTAACCCTAAGATATCAACACTAGAAGAAATATCGGATGTAAACTCAATAAGCATGGACAAACTGTATGGAATCTTCACATCATATGGAATGAGAACTGAACAGGAAAATCCAAATGTAAAAGAAGCAGCCTTCAAAGCATCCAAAAGATCAAAGAAAAATAAAAAGGAACAAGAAGAATATAGTAGTAGTAGTGACGTATCAGAAGATGATGAAGAAGTGACCAACTTTGTCAAAAGACTGAACAAGTGAACCAACGGTAGGTATAGAGGTAAGTTTCCTTTAATTTGTTTTAATTTTGATGGTATTGGTCATTTTTCTATCAAATGTCCTCATAACAAAAAGAGAAATGATGAAGGTTACTCAAAAGGAAAACACACATATAAAGGAAAAAGAACTACAATTTTTTTTTCAAGAAACGCTTATGCGCCAAAGAAGACATCTCATCATCAAATGAAGATGAAGTCAGTGACAATGACACAAGAAGAGTTATATTCATGGCAGTAAAAGACTCTGACAAAGAAGATTCCAAAGAAGAATATGAAGAAGTCGAAGAAGAATATGAATAAGTCGAAGAATAAATTGAAGAAGCATAAGTTGACTATCGAGAAGAATTAATGTGTGGCATAGAAGTTATTAGAAGAGAAAAGAAAAAAAACAAGAAACTACAAGCAAAACTAGACAAGAAAATGATACTCGAGAACTAGAACAAATGATCACAAAATTGAAGGTTCAAATAGAAGAAGATAAAAGAATTGATGAAGCACTCAAAGAAAATCTAGAAGAAAAGGACATGATCATTGGAAACATGGAAGCATAGATTGTCACACTAAGAAAGGATATTCAAAAGAAAAATATGCAGAATAGCTCAAAAGTTCTGGAAGACATTATCAGTAGTCAAAAATCTCATCTTGACAAGTCTAGACTTGGATACAATCAGACAGAAAAGGGATCAAGCTCCAAAACAACAGCGTAAGAAACACATCCAAAAAGTTATGCAGAAACAATCAAAGGGGGTAGGAAGATATACAATGAAGATTATAGGAACACTCCTCCACCAAGAAGATTCTAATTTCTAAATCAACAAAAAACAAATAGGCCTCAAGAAGAAGAAGTATTCATAAGAGCACCTCCTTTCAGAAGTTATTAAACTCCCAGGTATCAAACTATATTTTTTTTTTTATGTTATGCATGTAATAATTTTGGACATAAAGCTATGAATTGCAGAGCTAACAACAAGAAAAATAACAACTTTGAGAGTCATACACAAATGCGTTATTCAAGAATACCTAGTGAATCATAGAGAAGAAGTTACAACAGGTTTGAATCTTTGAGCACTGAAGTGGAATGTTACAAATATAACCATTTTGTACATGTGGCCAAAGATTGTATAATGACAGTCCTTCCTAAAGAACCTCAACATAATAAAAACAATCACACACAGGAACCTCAGAAAATGACATGGATAAGAAAGAAAGATCAATATAGAAATGAAGAATGCACAATTTCTCTAACAGCTAAGCAGAAGAAACGTGGTTGGTATGTTGATAGTGGATGTTCAAAACACATGACAAGTGATAGACACAAGTTTCTTACATTACGAAAGGAAAGAGATGGATCAGTCTCCTTTGGAAATGATGATTCAACCAAAACCATTGGAAAAGGCACAGTTTGAATTGGGAACAAGAATGAAAAGGCAGAAAATGTTCTACTAGTAGAAAATATGAAACATAATATTCTAAGTGTGAGTCCAATGTGTGACGAAGTTCATAAAGTTAATTTCAATTCACAAAAGCATGAGATAAGAAAATAAGGTCCATGGAAATTGTTCGCTACAACTACAAGAACTTCAAGCAACATATATGTGTTAAGTGAAATTGGAAATGAAAAGTGTTGTTTAGGAAAGAAGATGAAATTTGGATATGGCACATAAGAATGGGGAACATACATTTTGATAACATTGTCAAAGTCAGCAAAAGAGAAGCAGTTAGAGAGATGCCCCAGATCACGAAACCAACCAACACTTTATGCAAGCATTGTGAACAAGGAAAGAAAATAAAGAACATGTTTAAATCAAAGGAATATCCAATGACAAGACCACTGGAAATTGTGCGTACTGATTTAGTTGGACCAACTAAAACAAAGGGATTAAAAAGTGAGAAATAATTCATTTTATTAGTTGATGATTATACATGAATGAATGCAGTTTTCTTTCTCAAGAATAAGTCACCAGCTTTTGAAAACTTCAAGATGTACAAGGAAATGGTTGAAAATGAAATGGATTCAAAAATCAAATGCTTGAGATGTGATAATGGAGGAGATTTCACCTGAAATAAATTTATGGACTATTGCAGAAATCATGGAATAAAAAGGAAATTATCCGTTGCTAGGACACCTCAACAGAATGGAGTTGTTAAAAGAAAGAACAAGACAATACAAGAAATGGATCGAACAATGTTAATGGATTTGAAATTGAAAGATATTTTTTGGACACAGACAATGCATACAACAGTTCACATTCAAAATAGAGTAATGCTCAGAAACAACACTGACAAAGCTCCTTACGAATTATGGAAAGGAATACCAACAAATGTAAAGTACTTCAAAGTTTTTGGAAGCAAATGGTATATCAAAAGAGAATATGGAGGAATGGGAAAGTTTGACTCTCATGTAGACAAAGGAGTACTTGTTGGTTACTCAAGTATAAGGAAATCATACAAGTGTTACAATCTAAGATTTAACAAAGTTGTAGAAAGCATCAATGTAACAATTGATGCAACAGGAAGACCAAAATCAAAGGAAGAAAATGAATCAATGAAACAACCCTTAGAAGAAGAAGTAGAAGATGAAAAAGAAGTAGAAGAGGAAGAGGAAGAGAATTCGACAGAATCAGAAGAGCAAGTTCAACAAGTGTCTCCAAAGACACCCAGTAAACGAGTACAGAAGAATCATCCTTCATATCAAATTATAGGAAACACAGATGCAGGAGTTGAGAATACAAGAAGAATTTGTTCACCAGAACAAACACACCTAACACTCTTATCTACAATTGAACCAAACTGTTTCGAAGAATCTAGCAAGGATGAATCTTGGAATAAGGCCATGGATGAAGAATTGGATCAAATAGAGAAAAATGACACCTAGGAATTGGTTCCAAGACCAAAGAATAAGAATGTGATCAGCACAAAGTGGGTCCTCAGGAATAAATTGAATGAAGATGGACATGCTACAAGGAAAAAAGATAGATTGGTATGTAAAGGATTGCACAGGTTGAAGGAATCTACTTTGAAGAGACATTTTACCCACTTGCCAGAATGGAAGCAATCTGTTTTATTTAAGCTTATGCATGCTCCAAAAATATTAAAATGTATCAAATGGACGTAAAATCATCTTTTCTGAATGGGGAACTTGAAGAAGAAGTCTACATTGAACAACCAGAAGGGTTTCAGTTGTCATAAAACATAGATTATGTGTGTAAATTAAAGAAGGCCTTGTATGGTCTAAAACAGGCTCCTAGAGCATGGCACTCTAGACTAGATAAGTATCTACAACAGTCAGGGTTCATCAAAGGAAGTGCAGACAACAACCTCTACATCAAGGTAATTCAAGGTAATATTTTATTAATTGAAGTTTATGTTGATGATGTTATTTTTGGTAGTGATGATGACAGGTTAAGCCATAAATTGCAAAAGATATGCATAATGAATTTGAAATGTCGTTACTTGGAGAACTATCTTTCTTTTTGGGACTTCAGATATGCCAAAGAAACCAAGGAATTTTTATTTCTCAAACCAAGTATATCAGAGAAATGCTAAAAAGGTTCAGTATGGAAGATTGCAAACCAGTTCCAAGTTGAGAAAAGGTGATGATTCGAAGTCTAAATATCAGAGGAAATACATGTCAATGATTCATAGCCTACTATATGTGATAGCATCCAGACCAGATGTAATGCAGGCAGTTTGACAGGTGGCATGATTTCAAGCAACACTAAAGGAATCACATGTATTAGCAGTGAAAAGGATTTTCAAATATCTCAAAGGAACAAAATATTTTTTATTATGGTATCCAAAAGGAAATGATCTATCACTTATTGCCTACACAGATGCAGATTGGGCAGTTTGTATTTATGACCGACGAAGCACCAGTTGAGCATCATTGTACTTGGGTGAGAATTTAGTATCATGTCTAAGAAAGAAAAAATCATCGGTATACTTATCTATAACCGAGGCAGAGTACCTTGCAATAGCAACATGTTGTACACAGGTTCTTTCGATGAAATAAACTCTGACAAATATACAGGTTGAGTATGATGAGCCCAATCCAATCTATTGTGATAATACAACTGCCATGGATATCTCAAAGAATCTGGTGATGCACTCCAAGACGAAGAACATTCCAATCAAGTATCACTTTTTACGGGAACAAGTTGCACGAAATAACATCAGAGTTGAGTATGTGGGCACAAAAGAGCAAGTGGCATACATCTTTACAAAACCACTTCCATGGGAAGCCTTTGAGTATCTTCGCTAGAGACTCAGAGTTATTTCTACTCCAAAATGAGTGCTTTTTAATTCTTATCTTATATGTCTTAGATTACATGAGGAAGCACCATAAGAAGACAGTTCAATCAGGGGGAGAAGCCCCGAATGGAAAGATACCTTTGCCATTGATTGAAAAAGGGGAAAGATTTATCATATGCAGAGGACATAGGTATGGTTCCAGGGGGAGAATATTTATCAGATACAAAGGAAAAAGGCATGGTTCTAGGGTGAGCATGAGTGATATGATTTCATTATTACATCAGAGTGTTGCCATCAATGTCAAAGGGGGAGATTGTTGATTAAGGTTGGTTAACATTGATGTCAACCCTTGAAGAAATCCATGTAGCACAAAGGTTGGGTAATGGACCCAAGATTGTTTTATGTAAAGATGACTCGTCATTTTTTTTTCATGGTTGATAATAAGTAGAAATGGATGAACTCCAAAGTGGTCCCCTTATGGTGAAATCCCTCATGGGAAGACACTTTGTGGATTGAATTGTCCTAGAAGTATGGTTAGAGAACCCATTCTTATTTATGGAATAATAAGATGAAGGTTAGTGAATTTATCATTGAAACTATCCTATATGGATATTTCTTGTCATTCCATTTCCGGTAGTATGTGGAACATCACATAACTCCTCACGGTTAGAGAGTTATGGCCATTAAAAGTTGGAGAACCAAGGTTTGGGTAATGGAACCAAGTTTGTTTGACAGATAATGGTATGAATTTTGATATAGTTGTAGGTAATACTATTCTATATGGATGGTACAAGTCATTCCATTTCTGGTCATATGTGGAACATCACATAACTCCTCATAGTTTGAGAGTTATGGCCTTACGAAGTTGGAGGACCCTCTTATGTCATCTAGAAGCCCCAAAAGGTCAAAGTAGTCAAAGTGGTTTAAGAGATTTTAGAAGGTAAATAATAAAGTGAATTGATGAATGTACTATAATTCAAAGTGAATACAAAATAAATTATTTAAATAATAAATTTAATGGAGAAATAAGAAGTGGGTTCACCCTAAAATAAGGAAAGTGGGCAAAGTGACCTAGAAGATGTTTTTAAGGAAGCTACTTGGAGAGTATAAATAAGAGGAACGGTTCTCTCATTCTAGACACACTTGAGAATATTGAATACCTATATGTTTTTGAGGTAACTGAAGGATATATAAACCGAATTTATGAAGGAATGTGAAGAAAAGAAGACCGGAATTCAAGGAAGGATAAATTCGTTTGATGATGCTTTTTAAGGTATGTTATTTACTAGTAATCTCACCATTGTCGCAATAACATTTTTTCTAGAATGACTAAAACCATGAAATTGATATTCCATTGAGGAAACATATCCAAGTATCTATGGTAAAAAAATTGGCTCGTGGATCGTTGTATTTTTGGATTTACACTATGTGGAAAATAGGGTTTCTGGCTACTCCTGAAACTAGTCAAAAGCATGTGTTTTGGGTACAAATGTCACAACTTTTTCATAACAGATCCAACTTCAATAAGAATTTTGTTTTTAGTTAGAGTACAGTCTTTAGTATGTTGTGTAATAGTTTCAGATCGATTCAACAAATATTTCATGTGGGGCACACTCTACAAGGTACCTATGTAGAATAAGACAGAATTCAGCAAGGTATGCCATTTTTTCTATAAATACTTTTCTGAGAGGTTCCAAGTAGTGAAAATTGGAGGAATTGCACAAAAGAAACTGAAGAACATTGTATATTAGTTTCATATCTTTATTCATTACAGGTGAAAATTTATGATTATTTCAAGTTAGGGTTGTTGACTAATCCAAAACTAGTCATGTAAGACTAAAGAAAAGTTTGATGTAAATGCTAGTCTCTTGTTGTTTAAAGTTAAGGAAGGTTTGAAGGTATGTGATCATATACACCAGGTCTATTACAGAGTTTTAAATCATATTTTGATGATGAAATTGATGAGGAATTTTGGTTGAGGTAGAAGTTGGGTACATGGTTGAGATAAGTAGTTGATGAGTTGACACATACATGAGGTGTATAGTTGATGATGTTGGTACATATTGATGATTCATAGTTGATGAGTAGTTGTTGACACATGATTGGTACATACTTGGTACATGGTTGGCTGCACTTGTTTATGGTACAGGTTGATTACATATTATTTGGTACAGGTTGGTGCATGGTTGATGCACTTGTTTATGGTACAGGTTTACGCATGGTTGATGCACTTGTTTATGGTACAGGTTGAGGTACAGGTTGATGCATGGCTGATGAATGGTTCAGGTTTATTGGTATATGTTTACAATGGTATATCTCACAATGATAGTGTAATGAACCTCAAATTTTCCATACAAAAAAAAGAAACTATTTATCTAATTACTCGGTATAAGTAGGGAAATCCCTAAGCTATAAAACTCTATTATAAATCTCTATTATAAAATTCTACCATAAGGCTCTATTATAAAAATCTACTATAAAACTCTGTTAGAAAATTCTATTATAAAACTCTCTTAAAAAATTCTATTATAAAAATCCTAAGTCCTACCTACCCCAAGATGTTTTGACTATATTATCTTGAGTTATCCGAGTAGGAAGGTTATAAGAGAGAACCCCCCAAGGCTTTAGCAATTCCCTTTTTACCTTCAATCAAAACCTTTATGCATAGGGACTATGTGTATAATGTGTAGTCTCATGATCCATACTACACTCACCTTTTTCACATAAGGTCTCCATGTTCGTGCACAAGTCCTCCTGGATAACTTAACCCTAGGTAACTTTATTTTGTTCCCATCAACCTAGCCATGGGTCGGGTTTAAAGACCAGTAACTATCATAAACTACCAAGTCTCAATCATTTAATGGTTCATATAATTGGTACGCTAATTGTAAAGAAATCTCAAAGCCATATCACTGGTGGAAATTCGACAACGAGGGTCGAACTGCTAACTAAGACTAACATAAAGGGGTGTGAAAGAGACATTCCTTAAGTGGGGAAAGGTACACTGTCAGGGTAGTTAAAGATTTGTAACCATCATAAATGGAAGTCCTGCTAGTCACACTGAATTCACCTGGCTCTACATCTGAAGTGTCACATTGACCCTACCATTGTCACATGGCTAACCCGTCCTCTGCACATTCCACATTAATTCTGAGGCGACAAGGCGTCGCTTAGGGTTTGATTAGATTCATTGTTTTTCATCATGGATTTTTTGTGAAGAGGATCTGTGTGTCCAGTGTTTTAGAGGTGAAGACTATTTCCCTGGTGGTCACCTCCATGTTGTAGCAGACAGCATCGCACGAATCCCTGGTAAGTTCTTCTTTAAACACAATACCCTAATACCCTGTTTGCTTAATTAAGATGATGTATTTTTTGAAAAATGTTCAGTGTCAATTTTGTCGTTCTATAATTACCATCCTTTTCTTCCTGTTGAATTATCTTTTTGAGTAACCTCTTTGTATTATTCATTGACTTATGCAACTCTATGTAGTTTGGTTGGAGTAGACTAGGTTCAACCAATCTGGTGTACTCCTAGTTTCAAATAAAGACTTGTGTTCTGGATATGCTCAAATGTTAAAGTCGTTTATGTATTACAAGGAACTTAGTACAGTCGATTTATCTATTGTTTTATCTGTAGATACTATGTCAATATTTTCCTTATACTACTTATGTCATCTTCAAGAATTGAAATGTATCACTAGTGATGGGCCATGTTTGATGCGAGGATACCCATCAGAGAGATTTGTTACACCAGCTGCCTTTGGCCCTGGGCATCTGTATTGATGGAAAGAAACATGGAAAAGGAAAGACAAGTGAGCTGCAAACCTGAAGTTAAGAAATGATTTGGTATAATTCGTTAATAACCCTTATCATTATGTTGGTGTTTTACTTAAATTTTTCCTTGTAAATAAATTATTAATATTCATAAATGGTGATTATTTCAGGTTTCATCTTTGTAAGTATTTCAGATTGTTTATACCCGGACTCAATGCAAAAGGTATTTGAGTTCCCTTTTGTAACCCTCTGGAGTCCGAACAGTCATGGTTGAAAAATTTAAATGTAGTCCTTAGTAAGGTTTTCTCAGTTTCCTATCGTGTTTGGAAAGGGGACAAATTTCCCAAATGTAACTTAAAGTTCGGGTCCGGTTACCATAGTATGATTCCTACAATGATTTATATATATAGGATTTCGTGGCTTATTCGTAGTAATGAAAAGGTTGTTGAGTTTAGTCAATTTTCCTCATCATTTGGGTTTCATCGTACTCTGCAATTTAATTACTAGGGTTATCATTTTCAATTAAAGTCCATGTTTTCAAACTCTGAATGTGGGATTGAATTGTATTATATCTATAATACTATATCATTTTATTTCATTTCAACACTTCTTATATTTATTGCCGATGTGTTTTATTCTGAAATTGTAATATTTAGATTGGATCCAACATGAGTAGATTCAATGATCTGAGTTATCAAGGTAAAGGTAGAGTAATGTTGTGATTTTGGAATCTATTAAAAGAGTGTTTATATATATAAGCATATTCATATATGTACATACAAGTATACCTATCAGTGTTTAGACTGTGTAAGGGGTTTTCTAAGTGGTTGGTAGGAGTTTGCAATTGCATGTCGTATGTATAGAACTGTATGATTGTATTTGCAAATTCTATACCATCCACTGCCACAAAAATCGAGTGAACAGTTTTGCATGTATACCCATCATTAATAATTTGTAAATTACTTCATACAGTGTGTATTCCTTCAGTTGGGATCCTTTTATTTTGTGCGAATGAAAAAACAAAGTTTAAAAGTTCTATCAGCATGTGATTTATGATCTTTATAATTATCTATGAATCTTTGTTCTTATGGAGTATTCTACTTCTGTATTATCTTATAACAGAACAAGAAACTTATTCAATTTCATTTGGTACTGTAACAAGATTTAAGAAGGAGTTTCAGACTCTCTGATTTAGTAATTTCTTTATACGAGAGGTAGTTTATTTCCTGTTGGCATAATTTGTTTGTTCAAATACTATGACAACAGATCTTTGTATAAGTGAGGTTTCTATTGCAGTCATTAAATATTCATTTAATAAAAACCTATAAATGGTACTAACTGCAACTGTATCTATATATATATATATATAATTCTATATGTAATATATGTACAGACTTTTTCAACTCTAATTATTCATAGATAGATCTGCCTACTATTTCAAGTACAAGAATAAAAATACACCTGTAGATAGATCTTCTCCTTTCAAGCTCATTTGTACATAGATAATTCTGCCTGGAATTTCAATTACAGAAATAAACATAGATATGTTCTTTCAAATTCATTTGTACATAGATAATTCTACCTATAATTTAAATTACAGAATTAAACATACACCTATAGATAGATCTTCTCCTTTCAAGCTCATTTGTACATAGATAATTCTTCTTGGAATTTCAATTACAGAAATAAACATACACCTATAGATAGATTTTTTCTTTCGAGTTCATTTGTGCATAGATCATTTTGCCTAGAATTTTAGTTTCATGAGGAACCATTCCCAGAATTTAGTCTTTGATTATAAACTACATACCAATGAACATATGTCATCCATGGAAATTATTTCAACTTAGCACAACAGATACATTATGTCAACTGTATAAAATCATGAAAACAAAGAAGGAGAGGATTAACATTTCCTGTTGCCTCCTCACATATGCTATTTATCCAAACAATATTTTTTTCTAGGTATTTTTCCCTCCCTTGGGAATTTTCGAAGATTTCTAGATCTCTAGTTTTCAAGGGATTCCAATGGACAAATCCTTAATTTTCCACTTGTAAAAATCATCCCTGAGGTAGTTCCAACATGTTCCCCACTCAAGGAGTCATGGTCAGCTGATTTTAACATGGTTGTTCCATTTGTCCTCCTGCATGCCAATAATTATAAAATATTATGTTTTTCACAAGTGTCATGATCAAATAGTTAGTTGGGTCAAAATCGATCTCTGACTAATAGTCATAATAATTAATTGTGATTTACCAAATTCGAAATTCAGAATTTCTATAAATGGAAAAATTTTCCAATTTGAATTTACCAAAAACGGAATAATTTTCCTAACAATTTTAATTCAAAATAATTTATTTTTAGGATGTCTGAATAGTGTGACAATGGTTTCATCATTCTGCTTATGCCAATGGGAGTTTGGACAGGAAAGGACAGATTGGTTCTAGCCACCTTGCGGTTGTAGAGGGAGAACATAGGGGGTTGTAGCCTCAGCTAGTTGTAGCCGAGAGGTGGGGAGTTGGAGCTTCCCTTAGGTTTGTAGCCTATGAGAAACTAGGGGGTTGGGGCCTCCTTCAAATTGTATCTAGAAAAATTGAAGTTGAATTGCTTCCAAGAATTTCTATAAATGGAAAAATTTTCCAAATTTGAATTTACCAAAAACGGAATAATTTTCCTAACAATTTTTTAATTCAAAAATAATTTATTTTTGGGGATGTCACAGATAGTGTGACAATGGTTTCATCATTCTACTTATACTTAATGGAGTTTGGACAGGGAAAGGACAGGTGGTTCTACCCACCTTACGGTTGTAGAGGGAGAACATAGGGGGTTGTAGCCTCCTTCTAGTTGTAGCGAGAGAATTGGGGAGTTGGAGCTTCCCTTAGGTTGTAGCCTGAGAAACTAGGGGGTTGGAGCCTCCTTCAAGTTGTATCTAGAAAAAAAATGAAGTTGGTGCTTCCAATGAATGTAATTCTTGAAGACATATAAGAAAAAACATTTTATGGTTTTCTCCCGATTTGGGTTTCCACGTAAAACACTAGTGTACTGTGTATGTGTGTGATTTTTCATTTCTTATTACTCATTATTGGATAATAATTCTACATTGATATAACACTTGGATTATATGAAGAAAAAGGATTATAATTATGATATTATTGATTCACCCCCCCTTTTAGTAATCCAACGAATATAACAAACCTTAAGAATACATGGCCCCTTGAATATTTCTTTCCTCTGCAGGCTATCTAATATGACCATAGTGCGACTCTCAGTTGAGAGCATAGCGCCCCCCACCCCCCTTCTCTCTCACCTGGCATATATTCTTCAGTGTTTGGTGTCAATATTTACACTCAGTGCATTTGTGCATGAATATAATTCCTTCCAGGAGAGACCCTATTGATTAAGGTTGTTTTTCATTGATGTCAACCCTTGAATAAAGTCTAATAGCGAATTTCGGTAGCACAAAGGTTTGTGTAATGGACCCAAGGTTGTTTCATGTATAATGGTCGGCACAAAGGTTTGTGTAATGGACCCATTGTTGTTTCATGTATAATGGTACATGAGTTTTAATATATTTGAAGGTAATACTATTCTATATGGATAGTACATGTCATTCCATTTCCATTGGTATGCATAATCTGCCACATAACTCCTCATGGTTAGAGAGTTATATCATGAGAAGTTAGAGAACCTAGGTTTGGGTAATGGACCTAAGTTTGTTTGATGGATAATGGTATCCGCTTTGGATATATTTTAGGTAAGTAAGGCTCTTCTATATGGATAGTACATGCTTTCATTCCATTTCTCATATATGTAGAACGTTACATAACTCCCACGGTTTGAGAGTCATGGCCTCATGAAAAGTTGGAGGACCCTACATGTCATCTAGAAGCCCCAAAAGGTCAAAGTAGTCAAAGTGAAGCCAAGAGGATTTTAGAAGGTAAATAATAAAGTGAAGTGATGAGTGTACTATAATTCAAAGTGAATACAATTTTTTTTATTTAAATAATAAATTTAATGGAGAAATTAGAAGTGGGTTAACCCTAAAATAAGGAAAGTGGGCAAAGTGACCTAGAAGATGCTTCTAAGGAAGCTACTTGGAGAGCATAAATAAGAGGCAAGGATCTCTCATTTTACATCACACTTGATAATATTGAATGTATATAGATGATTGAGGTAACCAAAGGATATCTAAGACAAATTCCAGAGGGAAGGTGAAGAAAAGAAGGTCGGAATTCAAGGGAGGATAAATTGTTTTGATGATGCTTTCTAAGGTATGTTATTTACAGGTCATCTCACCATTTTCGCAATAATTTTTTTTCTAGATTGATTCAGACTGTTAAATTGATAGGCCACTGAGGAAACATATCCAAGTATCTTTGGTAAAAATTTAAGCTTGTGGGTCGTTGTATTTTTTGAGTTACACTCTGTGGAAAATAGGGTTTGTGTCTAGTCCTGAAACTATTCTAAAACAGGTGCTTCTAGTAAAATCGCCATAAATTATTCATAAAAGATCCAAATTAAGTAAGACCACATATATTGGTTATATTTAAAACTTATTATTTTGTGTAACATTTTCAGATGCATTCAACAAATATTCTGTGCGGGGCATGCTTTACAAGGTCGCTCTCTAGAATAAGTCAGAATTCAGAAAGGTATGGCATTTCTGCTATAACTCCTTTTCTGAGAGGTTCCATGTAGTGACACCTAGAGTAATCGCATAAAACAAACTAAATAACATTGTGTAATACTTTCATATTTTTATTCATTACAGGTACATAGTTATGATTATTTCAAGTTAGGGTTGTTGACTAATCCCAAACTAGTCATGTGAGACTAAGGAAAAGTTTGATGAAAATGCTAGTCTCTTGTTGTGAAAGTTAAGGAAGGTTTGCAGGTATGTGATCATATACACCAGGTCTATTACATAGTTAAAAATCATATTTGGGTGATGAAATTGATGAGGG